>OMKI01000172.1:1437-30291 GCA_900302315.1 Phycis blennoides
TGCATACACACACAGATATGCATACACACACACACACGCACACACACACACACACACACACACACACACACACACACACACACACACACACACACACACACACACACACACACACACACACACACACACACACACACACACACACACACAGAGAAGGAGAGAGTTTCCTGAGAGTCCTCTCAGGAAACAAATACTACAGTCAATAGGCACACCATAGGAATTATAGCTGCCTAGTGGACAACCTCTATCATTCTCTCAATTAAGGAACTGGAAAATTCCATCTTAATTTGTGTAGGCAAGATGGCAACAGCTTGCTTCTGTGGTATGAGGTATTTTTGCAGTAAAACCAGCAATTTGCATGGGAAGAAATGTAGAAGGAATGGGATTTGGATCAAACAGGATTTGATTGGAATCAGATGAAACATGCTAGCCAGCTGTGAATTTGCCCCGTTGAAAGGTTTTTATGAAGAGATCAAGTCGATGGTTATAGCCCTTAATCACTATGATGTTATTATTTTAAATGTAAAGCATACTGGCACAGACCTGTGAAGTATTTTTTATCATGCCGTGTTAAAAAGGCCACTAATAGAAGTGTGGAAATTAGCTAACGAGATGTAAAGTCTATTTCCATTCTATGGTATAAATGTTATTTTTCTGATTACTCTGTGGATGTGTTTATAAAACGTGGTGTCCATCATTTTCTGATATTTGGGCAACCGAAGCGTGGGCTTGTGTGTGGATTCAGTCCCAGCTTGTCTTCAGGTGAGGGCAGGGGCCACACTGAGCACAGCGGGTCAGGTACGTCCAAAGCATTTGTCTCCTGGGGCAGGTGCCCCAGCAAGCTCCACTCTTTTGGCATCTGCCCCCCCAGCAGCATTCCAAGAACGTTTTCCCAGCACACCACATTTGGATCAAGCCGGTTCCAGCTCCCTCCAGTGTCACCAACACTGGAGCTTTCATGGGTCCTGAAAAGTGGAGCCCAACAAGGCTCAAACCCGATAGAACTCTGTCCGAACCCGACACAAATACCGCACCTTGATTACAGCACCAAACCCGATTACAGCTCGAGAGGTTTCCTTCTAAGCATCATAGGCAACACGAAAAACATATTTTCTTCTCAGTAAATCTTATTGCATTGGACAGTAGTCATTTGACCTTTTTCAGTATACCTTTAGATAAATAGAATTAAAAACAACAACACTTTCAGTCAGATATAGGCCATGCAGCACGCCAGAGGACAGACGACTGCGTAGCCGTATTGAACTGTCTTAATTACGTGCTCTAAAATAACACGTCTAGGCACCTTTTTTGCAGCGTCGAATTCCCAGACATTTTGCTGTCGTATTTCAACACGCCGTCGCCAAGTTTTGAATTGAGCACCACCCCATGGTGTGTTGTTCTCCTCAAGCACGTTGTCAAAGTCTTTCCACGCCTCAGACCTTCCTGTCTTCTTCTACCAAACTGTAACCTGCCGGCGACGTCTGTTTGCCCGTTTCTCATCCGAAAGGCGTCTGATGGGTTCTGGGTTCTGGGCGTGGCGTCGGCCGGTAAGGTCCAGTACCGGGGGGGGGTGCGGCTGCCTGCAATGTACGACATGTTGCAAATAATGACCAGGCTGTTGATTCCACGGCAGCCTCTAGATGAGGACCTGAATGAGGACAGTTAAGCCTTCAAGGGCCACACAGAACGCTTCAGGGTTTTCCCAGCTAAAGCCGAGCGCAGCGATGATGAAAATGTCATGGATGAAAATGTAAAAAACCCGAGAAAGAGAAATGAGTGTTGAGATGAGGTTAACGGTCCGGTCTCCCGCGAGCCAGAGACGAGACCGCCGTCTCCTCTCCCCCGGCGTGATGACGTGGCGGTGTGATGCCGTCAGCGGCTGCCGGAGGTCTGACAGGCGGTGAAAGCTGAGCCGCAGAGACGGGGGGGCCGGAGGTCAGCACTACCTGTCAGCCAATCTGGAGCTCTTCACAGCCGACGATTAGCTCTCTGTGGAGGACGGGCAGACGTCTGGCGTTCCCTGGGTTCCATCCCCGGCCCTCGTGACAGGGATGATGCACGGCGTGATGGGGGCGCCTGGCTTCTGATGCCCTCCGGGTATCATCACAAGACCCGGGGCGGGGTGCTGGTCCGAGCTCATGTGTAATTCAGAGTGTGTCCGTCTGGTGTGAGGTGATCAGGAGGAGGACCACGTTGGTCTGTGGCTGTGTTTGTTTTGTTGGTTTCGACCCGAGCCCTTCTGATTGATGGCCTGTCTTCACCGTTGTGCATCGCGGCCAATGTTTAGATATTAATGCCCACGTCTCTTGTGATTACGTAAGCCTGACATGTGTGTATGAGCCACGTATTCTGAAGACGCGCCTTCTCTGTGGATGCATGTCACCGTCACGCACCCTCTGGGATGTGCGCGACGGTCCCTTCCTGGGCCCCGGTGCAAGGGGGAAATGCACAGTGGCTCTGAAACGCTGGAATCCATTCAGACACAAAGTTCCTCCATCGCTTTTTCACACTCCTCCGTGCCCATGGCCAGACAGACCTGCTCCACCCCAGTCAGTCACCACCGTCAGAGCAGATGGAGACGGAGAGCCCGGTATGCCTTGTATTATTCTACCGATGGACTCTGCTCCAGGTACCGGGCCACGTCTGGGACGTTCTTCAGAACTGCACTGTCTCATGGCGCTCGGTTTGTTGTTGAAACTCACTCGAAGTTCCGCTGAACTAAAGTGTACCCGGTGTAGTTCAGTGGAGTTCAGCCTTCCCTCATATTTGTGTGTATGTATGAATTTGTGCACACGTAGACGACAACTCAGAACGACAACTCATAAATAAGTCTTTTTTTTACCGTGAAATTAGAGATAGTCTATAGCTTCAGGTTTAATGAAGCAATACACATGTGATTAATTGTCTCTTTAATTCATTAAATTATTATTTCAAATCACATTGACGCAGTGCTCTTTCAATGGAAAGTTGCTGAGTAATTCTGCCACCATAACCAATACCTCGCGGCTTACGGCCACCCTGTATCTACATAGCTTTTGTTTGTTGTTTGTGTGTCTTTGTCAGTAGAAAACCGATTAACTGTGAAATTGAACAAATATCAAGCGGAGCATGTCAATCATACGCACTCCACACGGTTGTGTTGTTCGCGGGGGGGGGGAGAGGAGTATTCAGTGACTCCCACACCCAGGCAGGGTCCTGGCGTGGTGACGGCGTGGTGACCCCCCCCCAACAGGCAGGGTCCAGGCGTGGTGACCCCTCCCCCAACAGGGAGTCCTCTGGCCGGCGAAGGGGCTGCTCCACCTACTGTTCAGCTTTTGGGGCGATTGTGTCGACAGAAAACAGTGAACCACTTTGGGGCGTCATTTTGCTGTACGTACAAAGCCGGTTCACGGGGAGACGGCGTCGGTCTTTAGATTTCCGTCGTTTAGCGTGACGTAGGACAGACGTGAATATAGAAAAGAAACATTAGATTTGGGTGTGACGGAGACATTCCATGCCCTTTCCCATGCTGTTCCGAGAGGGAAGCGTGATCATATCCAGACCAAAGGAAAGGCGGCCCTGCAAACCCGATCCTGTCTCGGCCGAGCAGCTCGTCCTCATGTCCTGATAAACACATCCGTCCGCCAAGGTTGAAAACGGTGAGATCTTGTCCTGGGGAATATCTGTGTTTTGCTTGTGAGCCAATGATCATGAAAGGTTCCCGCTGAATGGAACACTTTGGAAGTTTGCCGACAGCCATTGCCCACTGGCACTAGACGGCTAATTGGCCCTGCTGAGTCCAGGTCTGAGAGCTGGGACCGCAGGCCAGTCCATCGCACCCATTAAGGCCCCCGCAGCACGCCGTATTGGTTTGTCCACCTTCATTTGCTTTTGAAAGTCATGGAGCGCGGCCTTGTTCACCACTAATCCCCGTCTGAGCACACGAGTTCATCAGTGTCAACATGTGCTTTTAAGGAAATTAGGTTCTTTGTCCGAGAGGCGTTTCACATGAAATGGAAGGGGGGGTGATTGCCATTTTGGATTTGTCTGTGCTTCTTTGACGAAGATTAATGTACAATCTTGTGGGACTCTGACGTAAACACTGCTGGGAAGACTTTCACAAGTGTAAAAGGGTAGCTGTGTCATCGATGGGAGTGCCCGACAACGGCACCACCCGGAAAACATGCTTGGAAGTTTTGTTGAGCTCAGACATTTACACGCACACGCGAGCTGTTCCTGTCACGTCAGGACGCTCGCGTGCGTGTCAACGTGCTGAGTGATGATTCCTCTGTTTTCCCCTGCATTTCCCAAGTCCCCCCTGCCCGTGCTCAGTCATTTACACACATTTAAATGCGACTCTACGCTTCTTTAGGGGGCTGTAATCTGCTGCGACACGCCGGCCGGCCGAGCCCAGTGTTTGAGATTTGGTTTTAATACGGTGGAGTCCGCTCGCAAGTGGGACGCGTCCATGTGGTTCGCTCTCTTTTTAGATACCAAAATTGTGGCGTAATCTCCAGCGGACACCCGATGTGATGAATGGACCGATGGAGAGCGGCGAGCAAACAGGCCCCCGCCGCACATTTCCTCGCGTTAAAGAGAAAAATGCAGAATCCAAACCGCGCTGTCATTTTCAGCGGTTACTTTCTGTAGATGCGATTGCGGCGCGGGCTGCTTCATTTGTCTCCGTTACGATAAGGGCCGAGGACCTGGGCGATTTGTCTGCGTAATGTCTCCTCTGCCACCAGGACTAACCGATGACCTTCCCTGTGTTCCCCACCTTACTCTTCTCCCACTTCATCTGCATCTGCCTGTGGGGCTCCTCTGTCCGCAGGCCCTCGCTCCCGGTCTGTCCTCGCCTTCCCGCCGGCCTCTCCTCGTCAATTACTCTTTTGTTATTCTGCCTCTTCCTTTGCGTCACACGTGCCACGCTCTGACTCACACCCTCTCTCCCCCGTCCCCCCTCTCTCCCCCCTCTCCCGTCTCCCACAGGTACAAGCTGATTCGAAGGAGGGTCATCTGGCTCATAGGCCAGTGGATATCGGTGAAATTCAAATCCGACCTTCGACCTCTGCTCTACGAGGTCATTCTGAGCCTCATGCAGGACCCTGACCTGGTGGTGAGTTACACGCATGCACGCACGCACGCACGCACGCACACGCACACGCACACACACACGCTGCATCCCCAGTCCTCAACAACATCCTCAATGTTTAGTCCTTCATGTATGTTCTTAGCCACTACTCGTTTGTTCTACTGTAAGAAATATATATATATATATATACGGTATATATTATAACCCCCGCAAACAACTACATTATATTGACTCCAGACAGCCAGCAATTCTGAAAACTGTTCGTTTAATGACTGGAATGATCGATAAGGGTGACCATTAAAGCAAAAAAAATACCATTAATGATTAATGCCTAGCTAGCAGTATTTCATACACATGACCAAAATAAATCTTAACCACAACATCCATCATTCATGGCTCCATGAAGCAGAGCCCTGGTGAATAGTTAGATACCTCTTGGTCTTTTGATGATCAAATGGAGATGCCCGATCAGTCTTGCCTGATTTCAATCAATCAATACGTCTCTCAGTATGATGTAGGCCATTTCCCTATCAGAAGACAATACTCCACGACAAATGTACCTTCTGCACTTCAATGAAAGCAGTAAATGGGAAGGATTAGGATAATTGATTATCCCCTCCATACTACTTTTATGGCATGCAAGTCGCGCCAGAGTGCTGCAGGTATGCCTTTATCTCAACACTTAAATTCTGCTTTTAATGGCATAACCTTGGCATTGATAGGAGAAAACACTCACCAACCGAGACCATAACATCCATTACCTGGAGTCCCAGATGGGGGATGTCACTCACTTAGGACATCTCATTGCTCTGTGTCCCAGTACGGCCCGTGTTTACCTCGCCACTGGTCTGTTTGTGTTTTCCCTTTCACTCAATTTTTTTTATTTTTTTGTAACTCTCCAGTTGAGTAACATGCTCTGAGTGGCATGGTTCCCGCTTTGGGGAGGGCTCTGACATCCTCGGTGGGAGGAGAGGCTGTTTACGTGGAACTTGTGTGTTAAGTCCTCCCCTCCCAGTATCACACTGTGATTCCTCCCAGTCGGCTCCGCTCCACTTTGCTCCACTTTCCCCGTCCCCTCCGGTCACCTCTGCTTCCCCAACGCGCTCCACCGGAGTGAGATCTGCACTCGGAGCCTTTCCAGGCTGATTTCATTTCTTTCCGGTGCAGCCTGTACCAGCCGCCAGGTTTTTATGGAAGACTAAACTTATAATTAAGTATGATTTTGGAGATCATGGTGTGTATCGCTGTTAAAGAATTACGCTTTTTAATAGGATGGCTCATCCCATCACCATTGACTTGGTCCCCACAGTGTGACTTTAGATTATTGCCTTAAGTCGACCAATCATCTTGCTGGAGGCGGGATCTGTAAAGGCTCATTTGGTGAACTTAAACTCAGCCAGCAGATGTAAACTGTAAGAAGAGTGTAACATTTAAAATCAACGCCATGTAGACTGGCTGCTGTAGAAATACATAAAATGCCCTTTCTGAAGGCCTCATCCACTTGCGCAAATTAGCTTTTTTCGGTGGAATATCTCAAACAGGAAACAGGAAACGAGGCCTAGCTCCGCCTCTTGCAGTTTCTGGCCCAGGTTCTGAGCCATCTCTCCTCCGGGGTTCTGCTGTAGCACGGTAGGACTGCTGGACCCCAGGTTGCTGTTAACTAAACGCTAACTATTTTGTGTAAAATTGTGAAGCTAGACTCGCTTGCCAATGTGATATAACAACGCTTTCTGAAAGTGATTTAATGGCTTCAGTTAAGGAGAAAGGCAACTTATTGAAGACACTCCTTAATTAGAATTATTGGAATGCAGATGGGCAGAATGAATGTATGATTTCTAACAAATCTATCTTCAGGGGTGAAGCAGGCACTGTGGCTAGTAAATGGAACTTGACGTGAAATACGCCTTCAAACTTTGCCGTCTTCGGATGGCGGGTGAAAACACCAAACTGTCCCACTTAATGCAAAGTGTATGCGCTCCCGTCAGAACAGAGAACAACTCTCATTATTCCCCCATCAGCTCGGTCCAAGGAAACCGGAGCGCAGCCCCCCGCTACATCAAAGCTTTTTCTTTTCACGTTTGTCCAGAGGCAGTCCTGAACCGAGCATGAAAGGCTCTAGTTAATGGAGAGACACCCAGAGCACTGCACTGGCTTGGTGCACAACCAGCAGTACAGGGCTCGGGCTTCTACTCTTTAAAGACATGAATCCAATCCATCCCGTTCCATATGTGTAGTATTTCATGCATCCCAGCGGTGCGCGTTTGTTGTTTTCTTTCAACAGTTTGTCAGAAGACGGTTTCGTCGTGCCTTTATTCATCGTCGGTGTTTTATTGTGGTGTTTCTGACCGGCATACTCTTGCTCCCATGTTGCAACACTTCATGCAGCATGCAGCCACACTGTATGATTGAAGATGGATTTGATCCAATGTGTTTATGTTGCTGGTGTTTACCTTTTCTATCTGTTTCAATACACATGGAACACACAAGCCTGTTATTACACACACACTCACAGGCCTTTTGACAGATTACATTTCATCAATTATAATTGTGTGATTGCATTGCAAGTTCCATTTACTCTTTTCCAACAACTTGTTACATAACCTAATTATTTTTAATAAAGGGCAATTTTGTATTGTTGTATTGTAAAATATCATGTCTAAAACCATGCCATCCTAACCTTTAATCCCCAGGTCCTTGTAGGGGGAATATTTTAACTGCTAATGAATAGGAATGTAAATAATGCATGTGATGGTTGCACATTTAAAACTAAATGTATTTCCCGGCTAGCGGGGTCAGTACACGTGTTGGCCGGTCGTGTTTTCAATGAGAGTGGTGTAAACATCACACCGAGGCTTGTTCCCAGAGCCATAATATAATGAAGAAAACACTCCAAACCTATTCATTCTACTTCATTTGCTCTTAAGCCGATTATAAATGTAACCCTGGACAACACTTGTATGCATGAGGCGAGCATATGAAATGACTCCACTGGTATAATAAAGTAGGATATACATGGCTCAAAAAGGCTTTCCAAGGCATTATATTCATGGATATGATTTTAATTGTCTCCTGGGTACTATGGATGCAGGTTAAGACCACAACCGTATAAAGGTTCTGCATTGATTTCATGTTTAATATTCCTCCTTTCTGTTGTGCTTCCACAGGTGCGGATCGAGACTGCCACTACTCTGAAGCTGAATATCCTCTGCAAATGCAATAAATCAATAACACTGTTTTGTTGTGATGTGCAATCTGAGTGTAGCTGAGCGTTTCACTCTGAAGATCCTCGCAGATCTCCCAACGTGAATTCAAACGCATTTTCGTTCCCTTAACGCTTCATCACCAGTTGATGATTTTGAGTTCAGGACCGAGCAGTTTCTGCCAGTGAGTACATTTACAGGCTTCTCTAGAGAATAAGATAATAGAAAAAAGTCTGTGCGTGAAGACCCCCAGACATGACGTGTCTTCCATCACGTGCCCGCCTCTCTCCACAGTACCTGGAGTCCATCTTCGGGCTCCTGTTCCAGCTGCTGCAGCAGGTGACGGAGTGTGACACCAAGATGCAGGTGCTGCACGTCATCTCCTGCGTCATTGAGAGGGTCCACATACAGGTAGGCCTTCAGACATCCAACACATCCAAATGGGGATGATCACCGAAGGGGGGAGGGCTCACAGGGAGTCTGATTCAGACGGCTTACTTCAGCTTGTGGACCTCATACTGTTTAATTCCAGAGCTAAACTAAGTATCCTTTGAGGAAACATCTTGATGTCGGGGAATATTTATTTCTTTGTGATTGCAAAATATATTAAATTAGTTAATAAATGAAGTGACAAAGTCATTCATCTCCCTGGGGGGGGGGGGGGGGCAATTCAATGATGCACAATTCCACCAGCATAAAACTAGCAATTATACCAACTGAGACCAAGGAGATGGAGACAGGAGAGAGTATTTGTTTTATTTTGTCCTCCTTCAGAATCCATGGTAGTTGTGAAAAAGCCGTCCCACTCTCTGCATGAGTTTAGTCAGCCTCTCTTCTAGTGTGGTGCGGTAGCCTCTAGTGTGGTGCGGTAGCCTCTAGTGTGGTGTGGTAGCCTCTAGTGTGGTGACAGCCTGGCCTGTGTTTTGTTTATTTTGGCTTGTGCCCAGTAGCTTGCTCTGATCCACTTAACTGCCGTCCCTTAGAATTGACCTTCTTGTTGACCCACTCTGGCTCTTTTCAGTTGTTTTTATAGCTTTCTCTTAAATGATCCCTAGACTCAAATCTGTCACAGAAAATGGCTTTCATCCTCACAAACTGTCAGTTTAGTTAGCCATCCTCTCGTCACTGGCAACCAGATCAACTTCCAGAAGTCAAATTAATATTTCATCTCTCTAGAGGTTTTTGCCGCACGCACGCACACGCACGCAGCAGCAGTGGAGAAAGCTAAGTGGATGAAGCCATGGTTGGAACATGAGAGCAGAACAAACATGAGGGCCCGCAGCAGGGTTTTAGTCCTTCTGGACGGCCTTGTTGTGTTCTGCCTGGAAGTGTGAGGAACCGTTCTTCACGGTGCATAAACTACCTTTTGGGTATTGTGTTGTGGTTTGGTTTCCAGCTATCTCAGTGTGCTGTAACAATCCAAGGCTTCGGCAGTGCTGGTTAGAAATGAGTGTAGCGGACACACCTTTTAATGTTATTTCTGAATGGTTGTGTTGGTTGATAATCGGTCATAATGCAGGGGCGGCAGTAGCTCAGTGGTTAGAGCGGGTGGACAGAGCGGGTCGTCCACTAACCGCAGGGTCGGCGGTTCGATCCCCTCGATCCCCACCTCCAAACTGTCTGCGTGTCGAAGTCTCCTTGAGCAAGACACTGAACCCCAACTTGCGCTGAACATAGCAGCCCACTGCTCCTATGTACCATAGGATGGGTCAAATGAACATAGCAGCCCACTGCTCCTATGTACCATAGGATGGGTCAAATGAACATAGCAGCCCACTGCTCCTATGTACCATAGGATGGGTCAAATGCAGAGAACACATTTTGTTCCCATATCTAAAAAAATACTGAGAATGACCAATAAAGACCGAAAGGTCCCCTCTTCTCTTCTCTCTTCTCATAATGATTCATCTACAGTCATCCCTCTAAATGTTTGGTATAGTTATGTGTGTTAAAACACGGCTCGGCAAATATTTCACCACAAATCCCTAATTGCAAAACGTCCATAAGGTTATTGTTGTTGTCGCTTGTCTCTAATTTGGGATATGTCAATAAATAACGTACAAATGTAATGAAACTGGGCTGAATTAAAATGGATGAATTACTATCAGTTATTTCACAGTATATATTAATAATATATATCCTCTGGCAAGTATGAACTTCTGTTGGGAAGGCCTGAGCTAATGTGATATTTACTGTAGTCGTGTTTGCTGCATATTAACATATTTTTAATAGGCAATAGCAGCTGCTATAATTCATCAAAAGAGGGCTCAAGTAATAAATATGCCCCCAACACATCAGGGAAAATACTTTCTTACATATTTAAAGGCCCCCTAATGTACCACCATGTGTGATGATCATTACTGATTACCGGCCATTTAAAAAAATGACCCTCTGGTGACAGGTGAGTATGACCTCTGTGATTAATGATGGATAGATTAGCGGCAGCATCAGCATCACACCTGCTGGTGACGGGCCCCTTCACCGTTCCCCCAGTCCTGTGTGGAAGTATCCTGGCATGCCCAGCGGTCCTGGCGATTGCGTTGTTTCCTTGTTGAGCCGTGTTTGTGTCAATGTGTGTGATGATATCTTCTCTGGATTAGATCCGGCCGTACGTGGGCTGTCTTGTGCAATACCTGCCTCTGCTGTGGAAGCAGTCCGAGGATCATAACATGCTACGCTGTGCCATTCTCACCACTCTCATCCACCTTGTCCAGGTATGGTCACACACACGCACACGCACACGCACACGCACACACGCACACGCACACGCACGCACACACACACACAGTCAACTGTCGTATGTATCTTCAGAATGTAATTTGTGTGTGTCACACAGTTGGTTCTCTATGGTGGCACCATAGAGAACCCTTTTATAACCAGAAAATGTATCTGTATCTGTTGGTCCATGGGGATGGTGGGTTTGGGAATTGTTTTTGGGGGAGTGGGAAGATAGAAGAGAGAAGCGCAGAGAGAGAGAAGACATTGCCAGTGCCTTACAGTGCCCGGCATGCGAATGAATCCGTGTTTAGGCAACTGATGGAAATATCACTCTGGAAACGCAATGCAATTGATGTACAAATTCAAAGGTTTCTTTGTAAGTTTTGTATTTTGAGAGTTAAATTGGAAAGAGATGAAAATAGTCTGGCGAGCATTTAACAATGGGATAAAATACGAAAACAAAACCAAATACTATTTCACTGAATATGCACACACTACAATGAAATAATCCATCGTACACAAGAGTCTCCCCAACTCCCCCATGGTGATGGCTCTGGCCATGGAGGTAAGGTTATTTTGAGTCATTGACAATTGTTAATGTGTGGTTGTATTTAAAGGTCTAATAATGTAACATTGCTTAAAATGGGTACTGCAGTCCAAAGTCACAATGTGGGAGAGGGTTGTCTCTGGCCTCCCCCTACTCCCCAGACCTGAGGCTCACGTGAGTTGCCAGGTTGAGGAAGACAAGCCAAGTGCTTCATTGTATTTTAAGACAAGTGTAATTGTTCCACTTTGACAATGGCAGTGCTGCACTGTATGTTGATCAGCTAATGTATGCCTCTGTATATGTAATGTAATGTATGCAACTTATTTGTTGTTTGAAAATTATAAACCATCTTATGTGGCGTCTCGAAATCCGGATTTCCCGGAGTTTCAGCAGGTTCCAGGGCATGCAGGTCTTTTCACTATTCGGGACGAGGGTAGAATTGAGGTCTTACATCCTCAGTTGAAGGAGAACATGTGGGCATGTAGCACGTCATGTTATGATTTAGTACAGTACATTTGTTGCAAACAGGTCCTTTTGATGTCACGTGATATTGAACGCTTCTCTGATCTCCAGATAGTGTTGGACAAATTGTCTGCTGTATAAACTCTGTGATAACTGTTAACTTCAGGCACACTGGGTTTTAGTGGCACATGTTAACTCTCCAGGCACACCGAGTTCCAGAAGCAGGTGGCCACTCTATTTGTTTCTGGCGTAAATTGTATTTTTATAGGCCTTAATGTGTTGTTGCCAAGAACGGGCTCCAAATTGTCTCCCAGAATTTGCTTGTATCCAAATTGGCCAGGGTTCAGTGACCCTTCCTCTCCCACCGTGACCCATCAGAATTGGGTATCATGGAGGTCATGAAAACCTGGAGCCAGTCCCTGGCTGGCTGTCCGCCTTTTCTGTTCTTACCGACTAGTCTTCTGTTTGCCTCTTTAGTTGGATTGCCGCTACCACCAGAATAGTTGTAATTGCATGTAATTTCGAGTAAAACAAAAAAAAACCAGTGACATGATAACATAGCACTCATTGCAGCATCATTGCGGCTCCTCTAGACCGCCAGGATAAAGCAGTTGATCGTTTAGTTCCAGTAGATGCTCACCTGTTAGAATTACCTCTGTTCTAAAACCAAGACAATAGTACTGGTAGAGTTCAGAGACGGACGCGGCATCACAAACAGTATTTAGTCAGTCAATACAATTAAGACAGAATACACCGTGGAAAACCTGGCAACTACACAAAACGGCTGCATCAAGGTATAATTGACAAATGGAATGGCGAGGGTCGCATCTCTTTGGCAAATAACAAAACAATCAAAATAGAATTTACAAAGCCCATATTTGCATAATTATCACTCAGATGTTCCACAGAACAAAAAACAAGACTGAAGTCCCCCCAGGCAAGAGCTCTGTCCTCTCCTGACAGCCCTGAGCCCCGGTGCCCACATGCGGGCAGCCACCACTGGTTCACTCCACAGCCGGCCCACTCCTGAGACCCAAGGCTCAAACCTTTTGTCTGAACCGGTTGCATGGCAATGCAGCGTCTTCACTGCCAGGGCTCAAGAGAGTGTCCAATGTAGTGCTCAGATGTATAGTAAAGTATGGGTAGGTGGGGAAAATATCAGTCTCAACAACAACAACCCCCAACACTTGTCACTTTGGCATATAACTACATTTAATTGTAAGGATCTCAAACTGTGTTCCTGCTCGCTCTGAGGTTTTTTTCTGTTGGTGCCACGGCTTTCTTCCCAGCAGTAAGTGGGCGGCGCCCGCCATGGCGTCCCTCCGGCTGCTCTGCCCTGTCACATTCAGATGTCGATCTCTCTGATTCCCGAGAAATAACCCTGAAGGCTCCTCGTGACGGGAGCTTTTCCATCTTTTTCATTTAGTTTTTACTGTTAGATATAAGTATGTATATGCCAATACAGCCGCAGCCCTGATTTATTAGACTTCATTAGACGGTTGCTGTCTTCTCATTAGCCCACGCTAAACTTTTTTAATACATTGCCTCGCTGTAGCTAGTGTGTTTATTTCCCGTTCAACATTTTTTTAAGTTTATATTCCTTGCCTGTTGATATTCTATATCCCCAATTACTGCTAATCTTCAATGCCGGCTGTGCTTCATTGTGTCTGATGATTCTGCTTTTATTCATGACTGGCATGGCAATATGTTTTGATAACGACTGCTGGCTGTCTGGGGTGAAACCCCGTTTCATTGTTCTCTAAAGCACGCGTCAGCCCTTCAGAAGACTCTCGGTTTCTGCGTGAACTTTGCTCATGATTGTTGGCAGTGATGTGCCCCCATAAATACCCCAACAACTGGACTATCCTGCCCCTCATGTTGAGATCTGGATGAAATGTTCTCAACTCATCAGATATTGTGTTCATAATAATGGCAGTACTAATTTCAGAGAAGATTGATAAGATAACTCCCATTTATCCCTCACCAAGAAAACCAGCGGCTCGAGTAATTAAGTATCACATAATGAATTAATACAACTTAAATAAAAAAACGAATAAATTAAAGCATTAAATAAAGATTATGTTGACTACATGCACCTTTCACCTGGCACAGGATACGTACGAGCAGGACCCGGACAGGACGGTTGCGTAATATAAATGTAATTGCACGGGCTAATTTGCGTATGTATGAATGACGTACGAGCACTCAGCACGTGTAACCTGAAATGACACTGAGCCAGACGGCGCGCCGTGCCCGCGAGGCTGCGAGTTTGGTGTTACCATGGCAGAGACGACAGCATGCGCTGCGCCGCGTCACGCGCTCAACCAGCCCTCTGTCGTCAGAACCGGGGACCGGCGGCAGCAGCATGGTCTGCTGCTGAGAGGGCTGCTCAGCACCCACTCAGTCTCACGCAGGGATGGGGGTCCTTGAGAGACGTCACATCCCCTCTCACATCCACCTCTCACATCCACCTCTCAGCCCCCTCTTCAGTTCAATCCAGAGGGCAGGCCAGGACAGAGCCCTCGCTCCACTTTATATGTATATATATAGTTCATTGGCTATAACCCTATTTCGCCGCATATATTTAGACTATATAATTATATCTGCAAACTTTTTGCTAAATTACCGAAATTGGTTAATTTATTTGGTCTAATTGGACGGACTTGCCTAGATTACAGCTTTTCCATTATATGCAGATTTGTTTTAACAAATTGCAGCCTATGCAATATTTCGGTCATTTTTCTTGCAGGTTTAGTAGAAATGGGATTTATTGTACATCTAATTTACTTAATGCTTTGTTTCCCTGAATGATTTGTTAAAGCAGGTGAATCATTTGGCACACCTTTGTACTAGATGTTCTCGGGGGCATTGTTTTATTTATACATTATTTATACATACTGTTTTTTATTTAGACATACTTCTATATTTTATTGTAACATATTGCATGTCATCCAAAAAATTACTTTGTATTGCTACTGTGTAGTCTTAAAATTATTTTGCATTTATGTATAAACCATGTGCCTGACTCCATCCAATGGCTACTACTTAAAATATACCACACACACACACACACACACACACACACACACACACACACACACTATACTATGTAGTTTTCCTGAGAATTTATAGCAGCAGAGAGCTTGACTTTGATGGGTGCTTCTACAGGGCACAGAGTCAGGAAGGGTTGCGTTATATTTGACAGAACTGGAGGGAATCTATGGGAAAATAAGTAGTGAGGGGGACGAGCAGTTCATGTGGCAGAATGGAGTGGGTCCACGGAGGTTGACAGACTAAATGTGTGTGCGCGTCGCTTTTTTGTGTGTGTATGTGTTGCATTTTGATGCTATGGTTGTTTGTTTTCTGTGGTTATTCACAGGGCCTCGGGGCGGAGAGTAAGAACCTGTATCCCTTTCTCCTGCCTGTCATCCAGCTGAGTACGGACGTGTCACAGCCTCCACATGTGTACCTCATGGAGGATGGACTGGAGCTGTGGTATGGACACACACACACACACGGACACACACACGCACACGCACACACACACGGACACACACGCACACGCACACACACACACACCTACCTCCTGGCAAATGGGTTGGCGCTGTGGTGTGGACACACACACACACACACACACACACACACACACACACACACACACACACACAACCACCCTAACCATCCTAACCATGCAAAACACTCGCGGGACAAAGGGAAGATAAAGGCCGCGTTCCCCCATCCATGCTAGATAAAAGACACAAGATGAAGTGAAGTGCTCCCCAAGACTTTCCTGTCTATCCATAGCTTGGCCAGATAGAAGTACAGAGATTAGTCATGATGGTGTTAATGTTTGTTCTGTATATATTACAGCAATATCTTGAGTAGGCCCATAGCAAATATAGTAAATGCCAAATATATCATACTAGATAGGCCTTACGCTAAATACATAGAGCTGTGCGTTCTTGGGTCTAGCCCTTCGACGCCATGCACACACAGTTTGGCTAGAGTTCTCAACTGCTTTGTTATTTGTAACTGTATAGGTCCAATTAAATAGGTCAATTAATGTTGTGTTTCGTCTGATGTTCAGTCTCACATGAATCAGCCCCATTTCACGATGGGCTATGATATAATATTTCTGTGTTGTTGGATACACATCGCCATATGCAGTGTGCTGTTCTCTACTGCTCGTTATTATTCTTCATGTAATTATGATGGCAGTGTTGGCTTACAGCTGCAGAGTTCACCACTGCATGATTTGTTGTTGTTTGTTCTTTCGTGTAATTATGTCGTTAAAAAGGTTAATTGTTGCGATGGGCTATAATATAAATCCAAATCAATGATTGTTTTGTGAGACACACCTCGCCATATGAGCCCAGTGGAGTGAACTGAGCAATACTTGATTATTCATTCAGGTTAATGTCATTGCCACCATTATTATTATTATTGTTATCATTATTATATCCTACCTTATCTCCGACTACACAATATACACCTGTGCCTGTGCAAGCCCTCAAGTGAAACACCTGACAGCCTTTCTGTCTGGGGCAAAACATCTGCTGAACTTGGAAGGCCTACGTGGACTTCTGATCGATACGCGGAGGCGTTTGTCGTTTGATCAATACACGGATGCGAGACCAACCTGAAGTCTGAGTCCTCTGCGCTCGGCCCTCGTGTGTTTTGTACCATCAACGCACAAGTAGTCGAACGGGAGTCACAGTCGTGCACGTTTAAGTGCTCGCACGGATGCACCGCGCGCACGCGCGCACACATACACACACTCGGCCTTTTTTATGTTTGTTTGCGTCTGTGTGCATGAATAGTTATGAATATTGTACATGTGTATAAATATTTATATTTTTGTGGCTTGCATGATGTTGCCAATCCAGCTTTTCTTATGCTGCAAACTATGAAGCATGAACTTGCATTTCGACATTTTTTGTGAAGTCTCATCTGCTCACATTGTTGCACGTATTTTGACCATGGTGGCGGTAAACAGGACTTGTTTTGGCTGGCGGTGGCCCATCATAACACATTTAGGCATAATATAATGTAATGGCTAAATGCATACTTGTGATGAAGGTCTCTTGTTGAAAAGAAGTGTCATGTGACATTGAGCCCGATGGTTGTCTGTGCCTTCAAACCGCTCACGTTAAAACCGTAAACGCTAGAATCTCTCTTTGCGTTCTCTGGCTGGGTTTGCAACTGTCACTTTGGACACGGACACGTTCTCGCTTGCGCTTCCTGGTTCTTCCTTCATATCGCCTTCGTCCTGATTGTCGCCTGGCCTCTTCTCTCGTGTGTCTCATTGCTCCTCCACACTCTGTCATCTGCTCCTCTCTGCAGGCTGGTCACCTTGGAGAACAGCCCGGCCATCACCCCTGAGCTGCTCAGGATTTTCCCGAACATGTCAGCCTTGCTTGGTGAGCTTGCTGTGTGTGTGTGTGTGTGTGTGTGTGTGTGTGTGTGTGTGTGTGTGCGTGTGCGTGTGCGTGTCATGGGTGAAATGTCGATATACAGTACGTTCACACGTGTGCTGCTATGAGTCTGACGCGTGTGTGTGTGAAGTGTATTGTATGTTTGTGTGTGTGTGTGTGTGTGTATGTTGCCAGATGTTTGAATCACAAAGCACCTCACAGTTCCAGTGATTACAAATACCAGAGAAGCTTGACTATTTAGCACCATTCTCTACTGCGTACACCATGAGGCCCACAACGCGTGTGGTTATTTTACCCCGGTCCCCGTTCTCTGAAGAATGTTGCAGAGATTGCGGCACCATTAGTGACATACCGAACCGGGGCCAGGGACCATAACCAGATCACTGCCTCTCATTAACTTTCACGTGCCTCCCAGTGACCTTATCAGACAGACTTCTTCTGGTGTGTTTTCCTACTCAATATGCAAATACTTTGGTCCAACACTCGCATAACAACTCCTGTAGCGCCCATACCCAACGTCAGTTTGGGCAATTTTGGGTAAGCTCAACATGTCGGACAGTATTGTAGTTGTGCTGTTGTGTCCTTCAAAGAAGCAGGATGCCATGCTGGTTTATGTGACTTGCAAACACGTCCATCGTTCTTTGAATGGATTTTGTGGTTTCGGGAAGTGAAGTTAAAAAAGTTAGAGCTATAACTAATGCAATTCTGTATTGTCATGTGTCTTGTACATGGTTTATGTAATGTGGTTTGAAAATGCAACCAGAAAAAAAAACGTTTGGCTTTCATAAATCACAGAATTGGCTCCAACGTCGCTTTAGGGCAGAACATCCATTTGTCTGTGGATGTGGTAGCTGGCAGTCGCAGGTTAAACGGAGGTTGATGGATTATTTATCACAGGCCCGGAGCTTGCGGGACTGCATATTCGCAAGGGGGATGTGAAGTTGTGCGTTCTTGTGCGTGCATGAGATGCATCACCATGGAGTTCCCACCATTATCATTCATTCTTTCCTATAACTATATTCAATTAGAAAGAGTAATAAAGGATTTGATGGAAGTGCACAGCTGTGATTCTGCTTTGACGATATCCAAATTAAATCCAAATTGCTGGTTGTAATGGGATTTCTTTCCGATGAGTGTTGGTCTAAAGACAATATTTCACACTGTTTGCTGATATTAATATTCTCAATAAGCCATTGAGATTAAGAACAAAACGTATTGAATGTCTCTTAAACGAATAGGCTGTACTTTGAAACTAAATAGGCTCCGGTAAGTGTTGTGTTGTGTCACTGACTCAAGACGAGTGTGTAATCAGTTGAAGACACACTCTGAAGCTCTGTTGTAATGGAGATGTAAATCCCAGCCGCCCGGCCAGGCCTGCGTAGTACAATGGAACAGGCCAATGGAGGTCTATGCAAAAGACTGCCACCATTCTCATCATTTGATAATACTGCTCAATGGATGGAGCCCCCCCTCGTAAGAATAGAAGGAAGGATGAATGAAAGTGATGGATAAATGGATGAATTAATCAGAAGGTGCTTTAGTGAAGGATGAAGGATGAAGGACATTTGTGAAAAGACAATCATTGGTCAAATGTGTGGCAATGAACTGTATCTGGTCATTTTGAAAAGCTATTAGTTCTGGACATAGAAAATGTCACACGCTGCATAAAGTATTGTCATGAATAGATGATTTGCCTACAGGACTTGACTGAATTCCTTCACATTTACACATCTGCATGAATGTAAAACCTTGATATTATTTAGCTATATTTAATGACGCATTATTCATTATTATCACCGTAAGATCGTCTCCCCCTCCCCCTGTTACTTCCGTCAATAGAACCAACATGACACGTTGGTTCGACTGCACGCCGTCGCCTGCATTACCTGTAGTCGTTGGTTCTATTGACGGAAGTAAGAGGGGGAGGGGGAGACGATCTTTTAGGAGTGATGATATTACTGCGCCGACGTCGAAGTGCTCCCAGGTGTTATTCCGCCATACATTATAGTTATCCTTTTTATCCGCTTAGAAAATTGGCATGTTTCATTTTGTGTAACCATACTTGGGTCCTGTAACTACTCACGTAACCATATTTAAATAGGGAAAACGTGGAAGTGATTGGTCGCTTCTAACTTCACCCCCGTTTGGATCCTCAGGAATATACCGGGCCAAGCTACATGCTAGCAAAGTAGCGCTGCGCGCCAGAGCGATTGAGTGCACGCACGCAGACCAGAGAGGTGTTTATCAACTGGTCTAAGATCAGGGAAGAACATAGTTCAGTAGGGAAAAACGGTGGCGTTTTCCTTCAACTGACTGTTGGCAAAGCATTCAAATAGCCATGAATAAACCATCAAAATCTCACAAATTCCAGGAGTGCATTGAAACTAATGCAGAGAAACATTTGCTGTGGGGTTTTTCTCGCTGGTTCTGTCAGCTGGCGGTTAGAAAAGCTTTCAGCTTGACATTAAGTCAAGAGTAATGGGTGTTGTCGCTATGCATGGAACAGGTCAGCCAGGTGTCCTCCACCTGGCAGAGACCTCCGAGTCTCCCGAAGTGCACGCCGCTCCGTCTGAGGGCATTCCAACGCCACGAGGGTCGTTCAGCGCTCATTCACACCCAATCAGGCGCTGAAAACGCCGTTCTACTAAAGAGACGCAATGTTAGGTTTTTGGTGTGAATTCGATGCAAACTCCTGAGAGACTGCAATGGAAATGTAATGAGACGAGGAACAAATGATTCAACATTTAACATCACGCATTCAATTATGTTGTTGATTTTGACTAATACCGTAAGATAAATTAGTACTAGAGTAGTAGTGTAACAGTGTTAACATAATAGTTGGTGTTACTTATTTGTGTGTATGTGTGTTCATCTGTTGTGCTACCTGTATGTGTACCTGGCTGCAAGACAAGTTTCCCTTGAGACAATAAACTGAACTGAACTGAAATTTGTCAGGCACGTTCCCTAATTTAGAGTACAATGCCACATCACATTATGATACATTACCTTTCTCTCGCTCCAATGACACTGAAAGACTATCTGCAGGCCTTGCAAGAAGGGGGAAATTGAATTATGATTTTAATGGATGGCTGTAAGCAACGAGGACATTAAAAGCCCCTGGGGATGTGAGAGGGGGATTTGACCACGCAGAGTTAGGATTAAAGGATATGCAGCATGCTTTTTAAAGTTTCCTACGAGATGAAATAAAATGCTACCCGTTTATGTGTGCTTATCGGTGTCGACTAACTGCAACAGGCTCACACCACAGTGGTTGTTGTGCGCCTTTAATTACCTTCTGGGATGTCGGCCTCTGAAACCGTACTCTCTGCCGGTTAGTCGGCCAACACAGTTTGCGTGTTCTTTGAGTCCCAGACTGTAAATAAGCACTCTCTCCTGTCAAACCTGTCGACAAACACATGGGCTTGGTTGACAGCTAACCTATTCCATCAGTCTGTATTGGAATTTGATCTCTTTATATATACAGTGTATATTATATATTTTCAGACCCAGTGTTGTCTAATTCGTTTGTCTTTCCATGGCCAGCTTCGCAGCCAATCAGGGACAAGAATATCATTCCTGTCTCATTTTAACAGTTTTTCCTCCTTTGTCATGTTATTGTCAGAGGAAAGGCTACTGAATGATTGAAGATATTTGTGCAACAACCTTCTATCAGGTGCACAGGAGTCAGTTGTTAAGGAATAGCGTGCTGCTCAGCTGTATGTTAACAGCATTGCGTACAATATTTATGACTTCAGGCTTGCTGCCAACGATGCAGAGATGTTCACAGGTGCACCTATCTGTCTACATCCCTAATTGTCAAAGTGCATGTGAATCAGCCCTGTCAGAGCTGTGGAATATTCTGCCATCTGGAAAATGTGCTCGTTATTGGCAGGTTTTCCTGGATTTTCAGTTGGGTCGTTAGTTTAATCTACAGGTAATTGTAATGAATGTGGAGCATCATGTTCACGTCTCCCTTGGTGTTTGGTCATTTGCGAGGTGTTGGGTCTGCCCTGGCAGATAAAGAGCTGGTTGCCATCGCTGCAGAACCGGAGCAATATGTTCTCTAATTAGAATGTCAGAAGCCGATCCTGTTGCTTTGTTCTGCGATACAAGCATGGCATCATAACTCTGACCGGTCTTTCGTAGGAAGGTGTTTCTGCGGTCTTGGGGAGGCAATAGTCAATGCACTTTTTATTTTTGACCTCATCATTAGATGCTTGGTGCATTGAACATGTTGCTACGCACTGCTATACTACTGTATTTACTTTGACTTGTGTTCTCCATACATCCCATTAGAATACTCCCAGACATTCAGGATGAAGACATGGGAGGGTTTTGCCCTTACCTTTAATGTCATCTCTGTATGGGAGGGTATTGCAACCATTTCTGCCATTCCATTGATTCCCATGCAGAGCCTCAGTGTTCCTCCCTCTCTCTCTGGGCATGGCTACTCAACCATGACTTCTCAAAGACCTGTACAGGCTGTACGCCACAAGGACTTTCTTCTCTTCATCTTCCTGGCAGGGATTCCATCCGGCCATGTAGCTCCCATGGTTTACAAAGACTGTCCTCTGTATGGAAACGCACATCTCAGGTTCTTCTGGTTCGCTGCGGGGTACTTTTCCACAGTGTTTGGGAAGGCTGCGGTGATTGTGGCCCTCATGTACAGTAGTTGGACAAAGTTGAACTTTGTTAAGATGTCACAAGGCTTTTCTTGGTATGTGCCTTGCAAGCAACCTGAGTCTTCAACATTTTCACTGAAGTATGGACATAGCTTTTTTTTTGTTTCATGGCATGAGTTTGATTTGCATTGAAACTATGTATAAAGTCCATGAATATACATCAATTTTTATCTATTATGAAAATAAATACAATTGCCCATTGCATTTCTCATGCATGAACACTTGTAACACATCAAAAGAATTATTCACGTTCATTGCTTTGCCTTTTGTCTGCGAATCTGATTAATTAAATGCAATAAGCACATTTAAAGTACACATTTTGGCAAACCATTCATTTTCCATTTTTGTATGCATGGCATAAAGCTTTTGAACAGGTTTCCTACCTAAACGCACGTGGCAGAGCAGATGTTGCTTTGGACTAGCACCGAGTCACAGCATCCCTCTCTTCAGAGGCCGTAATCACAGGCTCGCGTTTTTTTTTTGCCGTCAAACTGAATCTCACGTTTCAGACCGTGCCAAGGGCAACGCGGAATAAATTTGTCTTATCAACAGTTCACAGCTGTTTAGTCAATATTTGATCATTAACACTAGTGATGGCCTACTACAACTTGGGTTCTAGTGCAAACGCAAATCTCTTCTTGTTAACACTGTGCCACGTTAAAGTTGTCCAATGATACCAAGTTTTACAGTAAAAATTCCAATTAGTCAAACTGATGCTGATGATGTACTCTTGTCAAACATGGAATTTTCTTTTTCAATGACTAGAGGGGAAAAAAAAAGTGAATGCTTTTCCATGCTGTTGGGTTGTTAGTATTCGTTTTTGCAATGTAGTGAAGGGACGGTGATGAAAGCCTTATCGACTTTGTCTTGTATTGCTCAACCTCCCCAGGCTTTAGAAGCACAATTTGATTCATATTTGCTCTTGTGGGTATTTTTTTTGTTCCCCACCCTGATACCTTGCGCATATCTCGGTTCATACGAGGCTGTTCTCCAGAGGATATTGCAGTGTGCACATCTTATCAGTCAGGGAGTCAGGGCTGTGGGTGCTGTATTGGAGAGGAGGGTGGAGGGCCCGGACAGGCGGAGGTACGCAGTGAGCTTTTTGTCCTTATCCTAGTAATTAAAGCAAGCAGTTGTTGATGAAAATCAATGTTTAGAGTTTTTATTCATGCAATCACCGAAGCGTATAGAGACCCTCTTGGTGGTTGTGACTGATTGTGCCATTTAGAGTTCCAGCTTCCAGGGTTAGTGGTGTAGCATCCAGGGCTAGTGGTGTAGCATCCAGGGTTAGTGGTGTAGCATCCAGGGTTAGTGGTGTAGCATCCAGGGTTAGTGGTGTAGCATCCAGGGTTAGTGGTGTAGCATCCAGGGTTAGTGGTGTAGCATCCAGGGTTAGTGGTGTAGCGTAGTGTCCAGTGTTTGTGGATCTTCATTGCAGTTGTGGTTCATCCCAGTTTTCCAATAAGTTAATATTGAAGCATCGCAACACCCTGCAGGTGCATGGTTCGATTCCCCCTTGTCCACAGCCTACCTGCCGGCTTCTTACAGACAGGTATCCACAGTCAGTAAGTGGCTGTGGATAAAATGGCCTGCAATATACCTTTTTTTTTCTTGTACCTCTTTATACTATGAAGCTATGTCTATCAGCTATAGCCCTATCCTTATCGCGATATATATCTGTCCCTACAGTTCTCTAGTGTTGCTCAATGGACTGTTAAACAGGTCTTCCTTTGAATTGCCCTCCGCTGACTAAAAGTGGTTGGTGTTTTAACAGGACAACTCGGGTACCACTCGGAGGAGACAGATCTATGGCTTATCAAGTGGCTTGCTTCGTTGGCCTTGGTCCATTCTTGGAGTTCATTGAATGCATTGCGTGAAAACCTCACTGCCCCCCTGATAATCGATCAGGAAAAAGCGCCACTCCGCGCACTGAACGTATGTGTGCTGCCTCCCCAAATTGCTTCTCGCAGGGCGTTGGTGCCGGCGTCGATGTATCTGGATGAGGTATGTGGCAGCGGGGGTACCCTGGAGATTCATGGCAGAAATCGATCCCTGGGACGGAACGTTTAGGTTCACTCTTTACACAAACGGTTATCGTCTTGACACCGTAGCCTCGTCTCTCCGGTGGACGGTGGAGAGACATATACGGTGATATATATACAGAGATACGGTGGAGCACCGTATATATATGTTAGTTATATTTTTATGAATGGTAAAAGTTGTAGTATAGTCACATATCTTTGTAAACGAATATAGATTGTATACTGTAATGTTTTAATTGAGGTAGTTATTGAAATGTACATGCTGAATATTTTACAGTCGTGAATGAATTCAGTTTGATCAAGAGCACTTGCTCCCAAAGGATCTGATGAATTTTTCTGTTTACATGCTGCAAGAAGTTGCAATGCAGCAATTCTGACAACAGCTCCCACAGCAAACCTGCACTTAGATCAGGGCAAAGCGGCACCAAAAGAAATGTTTTGTATGCTCAACACCATTCTCTTCTTCACTCCACTTCAATATTTAATCGACGAAGGGGAGCACATTTCATTCTAAGAAACAGCCGCACGTTATGTTAGCTAACGTAACGTTGACTTGGATTGAGTCGACAACTCGTACCGTGGTATGCAACGTTCTGAGGTGGATTCAGCCGCGTGCGCAGCCCACCGCCGTCGTCCAAACAATCCCACTAAACAAACGTGCTACGACGTTTGGACTCTCTGGGACTCTGCAGGTCTTTGGCTTAATTCCTGCAGACGACGTTGGCATTTCCACAGGTTGTAATCACTCCACTCCTGAGGGTCGTGTAAATCACTCAACTGAGGAAATTGATTTTCCAATAACTATTAAAAAGGAGTCGTAATATTTATTCATGCTGTTGTTTCTTTGGATCATGTCCGTCTGTCCGGAGTCCTGTTTGTGTTTCCTTGTGTATAGGCTGCTTTTCTCTGTGTTTCCATTTAACGCTGAATATTCATGAGGGCTGATGCGCTGACTAAATAGGTTCATTGCATACATTATGTTCCAACGCAGTTCCCAGATGGTGGCATACATTATTTTTATAACTCTAAAGAGGCCAGCAGATGGGTGCATGCATTAACATTAATACCATCAAAACCATTTTGGTCAATGGTTGTCGAGATTTAACTGATAACTCTTTAACCATTAAGTCTACACAAACCTAGTTTGACATCAAAGCTGGGCCACTCTTTGATTAAACTTCAATCATCAACATCAACCTGTGTAGAGTCTCCTACGTCTCCATGCATTACAAGTTACGTCTCCATGCATTACAAGTTACGTCTCCATGCATTACACGTTGCAGCTAGCGTACTTCCAGATCACTGCAAAGCTAATCTAGTTGTGCAGCAGTGTCATTTGGCAGCGCCGTGACAAGAAGGAGCAAAACAAATGAGTTTGATTCTGTACGTCTGATTTATTCATCACACCAATGAAGGAAGTGCTCCCTCCGGCTCTGCGGGTCTTGTGGTTTGTTAGTGTTGGTTTGCTTTTATCAGGCTGTGTGTGTGTGTGTGTGTGTGTGTGTGTGCGTGTGCGTGTGCGTGTGCGTGCGTGCGTGCGTGCGTGCGTGCGTGCGCGCGCGCCCCCAAGTGAAGTTGTAAAGCAACAATATCTTAATAATGTTGCTTATTCAGTGGAACATTGAGTCGTGAGATATGAATTACTTGGCAAATCTACTGCCTGTTTACATTAAAAATAAAAAGGAACAATGTCTTTTGGGGATTACTCTGGCATCTGCAAATACTATTTTTGTTAACAAACAAGATTCTTTTTAACCATCTACATTTATATTTTGTAATGTTACGTTTCATTCATTTAATTTATTTTCACAAATTAATAGACGTGTTTGTGTTGGCACAGCGCATGGAATTAAAGAACTCTATAGGTGTGAAAAGAGGTTTGCCAGCCACTCTGAATGGCCATCAAATCCACGTAGACACGTCTGCAATGCGTGGGTTGGTGTGTGTCTTTGGATTAATTTCATATGCATTATGTGTACAAATGAATCCTCAATGTTTATTTTCCAAACAAACCACCCATGGCCAATTCCCAACACACGCACACACGCACACATGCATACTCATAAACACGCACACACATCTCCATCAGTCAGCCTCTCCTCCTCATGCTGTCTCTGTTCCAATACTCCACTCTGTTTGTAGCTGTAGATAAAAGTTGAGTCCCGTTCTCCGGTTTGTTCCAATCTGGTGCAGCTCACCCATCGCTCCATCATTCCCACCCGTCACTCTCCGTCAGTCTCCTCCACGCCTCTCAGGTCTTCATACCCGCATCCCCGTTGCCTTTTAAACCTTGAGTGATGTCTGGTGGTCTGGACCGCAGACCGCTCCACCTCCGGCCCAGCACACGCTCGCTGGCGCGCACACACAAAATGGCGGTCAGGATGAAAGGAACTCCACCTCCTTACCAACACACACACACACACACACGCACACGCACACACAAACTTCAATTGAATGTAAAAGTTGGAGCCCTAAACTAACTAGCTCTGCCCAAACTAGACTTTTGATGTCTAGTCCTCCTCTTGTCCGGTCGTATCTCTCGATAATGGAATGGCACAGTGTTGTCTTTGGTAGTCATTTGCGCTCCACCCACACTCGGGTGTGGAGGCTTGGCTGTGGACGGGGTCAGGTGAGCCCTGTGGACGTGTCCTCACTCGAGGCGGTGCACACTACCTGCACCGTGTCAGGTAGATGCACGGTGACTCTGTGCGTTCCATCTCCAGCGGCGTGCAGCGCACTTCCACTGGCCTAATGAAACTGCCGGATGGTGTGTTTGTTGACTCAGTCATCATGGGGGAACGTATACCCCGCGCATCCTGAGTGCTGTACCCCAGGGAAAAAAACAGCAATTAGTTGACATTGCCCCCCCCCGCCCCCCGTATATGCAGCAGTCCATCCCTCCACCAACATATTCCGAGAAAACAAACGCTATAGACGGCTGAGCAGGAACATAAAAAATGACACGGGTAATGTTGTCGCCCCGGCCGCTGAATAATTCACGTGGAGTCTCCTGTGGAGCGGAGCTCTTTCCACCCAGCCGTGGATGAACGCGGACGCGTGAATCCATGTTGACCAAGCAGCCTTGTTCTTGCTCCAGTCTTCGTCATCACTTTTTCTGTGCCATGTTGTCGAGCGCTAGGACGCCATGTGGCTTGTTGCGGCTGACCGAGTGCGGGCCGTGGGATGCGAGGTGAGGACCTTCCGCTCATTCGTCGGACACGGCGGTGAAATGGTTTTCACGTTTTTTTAAGCCGACGCGTGTGAGCGATGTGGAGGGCGTCTGTGGCTCAGCGGAGCCACTCTGGACCGGACCCTGTCGGTGGAGCCATCGTTCTGGGGGGGGTCTCTGATCCCCGCGGACGGGCGTCGCTCTCCGGGGCTCCCCCCCCCCCCCGGCTGAAGTGGACGGCTACCCTGGAGGTGGCGCAGGGAAACGCTGCGGTCAGACCCCTGAAGCGTCCCGTTGCTGCCGCGGAGCCCCGCTGATGACCGCCGGACGCCAGCGGCTGTCCCGAGCACTTTGGGGGGGCGGGTTCAGCCACAGGTTTCATCCAGCCTGGGAATACGATTGGCCCGTGGTGTTGGTCCCGCGCCCGTCGGGGTCGTAAACATCCTGGCTCCTCCTTTTCCCTCACGTGTCGCGGATCATTTCCTGTGCGTTTCAGAGCCACTTTTTTTCTTTTTTTTTTTATGTTCCCATTTAAGTTTTTCGTATTTCAGAAGTGCTTTTATTGTTTTGTCTCAAAGACGGCAATGCGTGTGCGTGTGTGTGTGCCTGCTCGGTAACCCTCTTAATGTCTAACGTCTACCCTGCCTAATTTCCCTTGCTGGAGGATTATTCCTCACAAGCGTATAATTAGGTACAGAGACACTCGGAAGTGACACATCCAGAGGGTCGCTGTGTTTTATCACAGGGTGATTGTTTTGCTCTTAACAAAGCCGGCTCGAGTCAGAAAGTGGGCTTTCTAACGTCAGGACCTCATCGTGCACCTTTCAGTTGTGAAGTCCTCTGACAGGCATCACCTTGTCGTGCTGCAGAAGTGCTTCTTATGGAAATACATGCAAGTTGGCCCTGCCAAGTAGCTCCTCTGATGATGCCATTTTTTATTTTATAATTTTTTTTAATATATATATATATATATATATATTTTATTTTTTTATTTTTTTATTTTTTATTTTTTTTCCCCGCAAAAATAAAACATTTGCACAGTTTAGCATTTTCCAGCTACAACCCTTGACTGCATTTTGTCTTCCTCCTTGCTCCATTTCCCTGCCATGCCCCTGTCATCCCACCAGATGTTTTAGCCCCTTCTGGTAATGTGGAACATCTGTTCTGTTTCAGAGCTCAGCTCGGAGAACATGCGGACCTGCTTCCAAATCATCAACGCCTACATCTACCTGTCGGCAACAGACTTCCTCCAGGTGAGGCCCGTCCAGACCAACAGACATCGCAATCTCTCCAATACTTTCATGTGTTGTGTGTGTAGTTGTGTTTAAAGCCATCCCTCGAATGTCCTCCACAGTCATAAATGATTTGTTATTTCATTCCTTGTTTTCGGTGTCCCCCTTGCTAAGCACTTAGCCTAGCAGTGTCATCTTCATCTGATCACTACAAAGCGAGCGCTACCTAACGCTACCTAGCGCTACCTAGCGCTACCCCCCCCCCCCCCCCCGGACTCTCCCAAAAAACTCCCCCC
>OMKI01000174.1:4000-14458 GCA_900302315.1 Phycis blennoides
CCACACACACAGCATCAGCGCGCGTTCAGGGATCACCGTGCGCCCCGCCGTCACCATGACAACACCACTTCCATGTTCCCACTTCATTTAGCGGTCCTCGGCAGCGGGCCTTGGGAACAGCTGCGTGCATGCAGAGAGGGTGCAGGCGGCCAATCACGCAGAGATACACTTAATTACTATAAATGTGGTCAGCGGTGTGGTCATCGCTGAATAAATTCACAAGGCTGGTGAAAGATTAAATTTCTGTAGCGAATGGGGGGGGATTAATCCCTCGTGATAATATGTATTTCATTTTATTTTATTTTTTTTACCATGATGCTGCAAAGCTGTTTCAAGTTTCCCCGTGTGAACTTTGCAGTCGTCTGTCGGTTTGATGAGTTTGGGCAGAAACGAGTCGGAGGCAGGACTCGAGTGGCTCCCAGGGAATTCAGATGTTATTAAGGAGCAGGTAGGAGGCGTCTTGCCCCAGGATGCCTCCAGGCTGTGGACACGGGGGGCGACGAACCCAGAACCTTTGGGTCTGGTCACCCCGTTACGTATTGCCGTGTCGGAAAACGACGCCGACCGGGCGCGCGCGCGGCGTGACGTCAGAGCGGGCGCCGTTTCGTGGGGCCACGCCCCTCCTGTGTTTGGCTGGGGTGTGCCGTAACTACCTGGGCTCGCTCCCACCTGCAGGCCTCGTCTGCCGCTAATATCGTCTGATGGCACTCATTACTGCCGTGAAATGATGCCGCGCAGATGGCCCGGGCACGGGCGAGCCGGAGACGCGGGGGTCATTTCACGGCACCCAGCAGGGTGAGATTGAAGGCTCGACTGGCTGTCCTCAATCACTGCGGTTGGGGACGGTTTACGGGCGGAGTTTATACACTATAGGCAGCCGGGTTTGATTGCGGAGGGATTGATGGATTAAGTCTTTTTGTCACGTTATCGTCGCTCGGTGTGTCATTCCGCCGTCCCCAGAGTGACTACAGAGACTCTCGTGCCAAAATACATAATACGTGGCTGAGATTGATTATTATTTTCATTTCAGAAGTGATTCCACCTTTTTTTTTTTGTTTTGACAGGACCGAAATGTGTTTTGTGCACGCACTTTGTTCCAAAGCGTTTTCAGACACGCGGCCCCCGGGGACCGGAAGGGCTGATCGGACACCAGCAGCACGCCGTCTCCCTGCCCAGGCATGCTAATGTGGGACGGGGAGAAACAACAATAACAAAAAAGCCGACATGTATTAACCTTTTGGGTCACCTGGTTTCATTCTCCGCCGCCATTAAGTGTAGCGTCGCGCGATGCGGATTACTGCTCAGGCGTTCTCAATACTAATTGTGTCTCTTTGAAGATGCTCCAGCGACCATTAATAATGAGATCCTCCCATGCTTTATCATAATTTTTTATTTCCGTGTTATTTTTGTCAGTATATTGTCGCCTTGAATAGGCGTAGTTATACTAGGACATGTATAATATTGCATTGCGTAACATTTAACCGCATCTGATGTAATTCATCAGCGCGCGCGGGCCTCTGTGTGTTCTCACCCCGGCTCCGCGGCGCACATACAATGGGATGAAGAATCTTCACGGCAGATTTTCGTAGGAATTACACCCAGAATGCATTGTACTTTTGTACTCTTTTCAAGTGCTCTGGTTCAGACGTGTATGGATGGTGCAGCACAGAGGCGCGCACACACGCACACACACACACACACACGCACACGCACACGCACACGCACACACAAAGAAAAGGCCAGGCCCTGAGATCTCCAACATGCTACAGCTGGGGGCTTTACAATCAGTGGAAAAAGCCCAAAGCCTGGCCCCCGCCCACTGCAGTGGAGCCAAGCTGTTGAGGCCACATGAAGAGTCAGTGGTTTTTTCGCCTCCGTCACGCTAAATGCGGCGTCTTTATCGAGACACTAAACTCCATCAGGGGCAAAAAAAAAAAAAAAAAAAGCACTTGAAAAAAGTAATAATCCACACAAGCCACTCTCCCGGAGAGATTCTGGGTCAACCCGCGGAGAACGGCACCGCCGAGCCAGCGTTGCAATACAATTGTGGCTGAATTTCTTAATGAACTGTACGTCATTACTTGCTTTGTTGATTCTTAAGTGTGGATGGTTTCTGCCGGGGAGCCTGTGAGCAGAGATGATTGCCCGCTGGTTTTGGAATTGTAGGAGATCCAAAAGAGAATCAACGTGTCATTTTGGTGGTCATCTTTGGACTTCTGGGGTGGGAATGGCATCGTTTAAAAGCAATAATAGTATCAGAAATAAGTGGCTTCTGCCTTTTGGACTTTTGGAGTGAGCAGATTCAGGGCCAGTAGCAGTATACACAGCAGACACACTGGCTGTTCCGTTTCACACAAGGATGAACTTCTGACATTCTGAGTCACGTTTGTTGCATGCATTTTATTTTGTATTGGTGAGAAAGTAGAGTTGAGGTTTGCACCTAGGTTGAGTACCTTGAAGACTGGTGGCCATTTGTAACGTGCACTTTGTTTAGACTGGATTAATATCTCCGACGTGTTTAATGAAGATTCATTGAGATGCCCCTGCAATCGTCTCAGAATGAAGTACGGGGCAATCACCATATTTTTGTATGCCTCTTTCTCACTATTAATCCTTAATTAATGCTCTGTCTCTCTGTCCTTCCTTACTTAGGAGATGCTGTTAAAAGGGATGCGTGACCCGAGTTCCCAGTCATTGTTAGCGAGATTCTATTGGGATGCAATCGTCCCCTTTTTCAGCCGTTTTCACACAATAACCAAACTATTTCCATTCTGGCCTTGGCATTAAAATGGTCCGTCGTCGTTCGTGTATACAATCTCCTCTCCTATAGATACACATGTGATTGTATTGTGTTTTTTTCATGGGTTTTGTCAGGACATTCCTCTTAATTCCTGCAGTTATCATGCAAGCAATCAGTTGCAAGCTCCAAACAGAGGAGCTCTGGTAATCCATCACTGTGGTTTATTCCCTCGCTAGGATAGAGATTTATGTGCCCATCGTATGGAGACATTGCAGGAATAATTCTGTGTATGTGTCTGTATGTGTGTGGGTTTGTTTCTGTGCAGCGAAGGCACACTGATACAGTGATGTCTGCCAGGTCTCAGAGAAAGCTAACGATAAAAGCAGATGATTGCGCACAGAAAGAGGGAAACAAAGCCCAAATAACCATAATGGATGAATTATCTGCCAGGGATTTTTCATTTCTGCTAAAGGAAAAGATTTGGGTTTTGTTTTGTTTATTACAAAGACCATGTCTCTGTAATATATGGATTCAAATGCATGGGAATGCCTGAAATAACCAGCTCTTTAATGCAGAAATACAAGCCAAACCCTTTCAAAAAAACCTTTGGCCAAGGGTACGTATGAGGTGAATGCATACATAGCCAGTGCACTGAATTATTAATATTTTATGTAGATTTATATTTTATTTAAACCAAAAAATACCTGTTCCCAACTGCACACGATTTGTCACAAATTATGTCAATTCTAATTAAGGGTATTACTTTTTTCTTTTTTACCGCTCTGCTAATGGAGCAATCACGTCATTACAAATATATCCATCACATTTTTTTAGATGACAAGTCATAACAAATTGTCCAGTCCAATCTACGGTTCCTGCACCACCCCGACGGAATTGGACTTTCAAACCATCTGATGCCGAGCCGTATATATATATATATATATATATATATATATACACAAAATGAAACACGTCTTTCACCTTCTAGAAACTTTGCTGAATAAATATTGCTTTGACGTGGAAGTGTGTGAGGATGCCACTGGAAACATGGGCACCGGTGAGATAAGAACTGTTTAAATTTTCATGAATTCACTTGGCAGTCTGGGCTCTGGCGCTCGGCCACTCTCTAATTGGCGTGTTGCCGGCCGCGTCGCGAGGAAGCTCATGAATTATGCACGAAAAAACACAAGCCGACCACGTGGCCCATTATGGCCGCATTGTGCCGGGCGCTCTCCAGTGGGGATTCGCCGCAGAGAGAGACAATACTTTAGACAGCTCCAGTCTCATTACAGTACAACCTCGCCAGAGTTTGGGAATTCAATAAGAGCGTCTTGTTTCTTCACGCGTGGAGAAGCTGACCTCTCGGACGCCGGGCCGGGCCGCGGGACGCGTGGCCCGGGCCGCGCTTTGAGTTCCGTCACGTTGGCCCGGGCCGCGCTTTGAGTTCCGTCACGTTGGCCCGGGCCGCGCTTTGAGTTCCGTCACGTTGGCCCGGGCCGCGCTTTGAGTTCCGTCACGTTGGCCCGGGCCCCCGCGTCGACGGCACCGGATCGAGCCTCTAATCTATGAATGATTAATGGTGGCGCGCGGGAGAGGGGATACAGCATGTGTTCCGTGCAAATCGCCAAGCAAAGTGTTTCAGATGAACGGGAAGCGGCGAGGTTAGTTGGGCACGCGGCGAGGCGGCCGGCTGCGGTCTCTCTCGTCGCGGTTCGACTCCAAACTCTTCCGCCGCGCGTCTCCTTCCTCGGGCCCCCCGTGTGACCCGACCCCGGAGGAGAGTCCCTGTGTAGGGCAACGCGGGGGTTGATACATACAGAGTGTTCACTGATTAATATTGCACAGCCATAAATGGAGGTTTATGGGAAAAGGAAAGCCAAATCTATTAAACGAATTAGATTCCCTTTTTTTCTTATAGCTTGAGATCTTGTGAATATGCCGGGCATACACAGCAGTGGCTAATATTATTAATTACAGCAGTAACATGGCATCGCACTGCTGGGTTTATGACCTCAGTGAATCATCTCAGGTCGGCCACCACTTTAAAACAGGAACCCATGCTATAACGTATCCTAACCTTGTTTAGTAAATGACCTTTTTATGATCATGTTTACCCCCACCATGCTTCGAATTTCAACAATTTCAAACTGTTGATCTTGGCAGTTCGGCCTTCGCTGGCCGTATTTCCTGTCACTCTGTCTCTTCTTGTACATCTGCGTATCTCTATTCTTGCTCATTCAATATGCAGGTGTTTCTGCTCTCATGGTTTTTTTTTCTGTTGTTGTTGTTGTTGGGTTTTTAGTTTTTGGGGGGTTATTGTTGTTGACATAAAGTAGGACAGAATAAGTCAGCCGGAATCTGAAATATGATGTTTTTTGTCAAGCCGTGTCTTGGAGTGGCTTACTTCCCTTTCATCAGGCCCATGATTCAATTAAGGAACCGCATTGCTCCAAATTCTGCCCGGCAAGAGAGCCCTGATTGACAGGCAGATACTTTACTATGCAGGGGGAAAGCAGATATATGAATAGTTGAATAAGTGGTATAAAATGATCTCGCAACTCATTTTCAAATAGACCTTTGCTGCTGTTTATTAATCTTATAAAACATTAGTTTTCGAAGGCCCTGGGCTTGGCCATGTCTTAAAAAAATGTTTTGTTATTGCTGTATTTTGTATGCTGTTGTTACTGTATCGGTTTCTCGTGGCAGTGATACACGAGCGGCCTTAGAAAATGTGTTGTTGAAATATGAAATATAGGAAATATGCAAATATAGGCGAGAGAACACACAATTTCCCGGGCCATAAGTTCTGACCGCACCCCGGTTTATGAATGCGACCGGCTGCCGAATTCATCTTTGGTCTCTTTGTTGTTCTGCTCCTTCAGATGTGATCCACACTGTTGGGCCGATGGCGAGAGGTCGGGCCGGCCCGTCTGAGAGCAGTGACCTCAGCGCCTGCTACCAGAACTCCCTCAAGCTATTGGTGGAGAACAACTTGACCACTGTGGTAAGTGCTTCTGTGTTGTGGACCGTGTCTGTGAAGTTTCACTGAGTGAAACTTTATTTTTGGAAACGGTATCATTTGGTGAAAGGGAGTTGAGGTTGAAGGATTTTAAATGATTCATGTCTGATCCTATGATAAGGTTTTACTACGTGACATAATGAAAATCACAAATGTACAACGCAATCAACCTTTATCCGACCTTGCTGATGTGAATATCATATTTAAAAGGGAAACCAATTTGAATTAAAAGCAGGATGTTGTGATAAATTATTTATGTATGACCATAAAATGGTCAGTAAGTGTAGACCTGTAACTCTTTGTTTAAGTTCTTATTTAATCCATTGATATTATTAATCTGTTCTCTAGGTGTAGAATAAACCTGGCTAATTGGGTCTGTGTTCTTTCTGTGATATGGTGACAACTGAGTAGGAAAAAATGCCTGCCGACTGGTTTTATTTAATTAATTTACAACAGTCTTATCCTGATATTCAATTATGATGTATTTTATACATCAAGAAGATACATATTTAGCCAATCAGTGCCTAACATTGTGTGGATTCTCAGTAGTGTGTAACACACCAACACAAGTAGGAATAGAGTTTAACAGACAATTTCAATTTAGGAATAAGAATCTGTCAACATTCATTCAGAAGATGAAATTCCTTCCATTGAGCAAGGCATTTATTTTTGTATACATAATTTTGTTGTCATCTCTTGCAGAGTCTCCATAGTGTAATACAATAATGTGTTGAACCAAACAATAATAACAAATCAAATTGACATAATGCTGCCAAAAACTATCTCTAGTGTATACACCCCAGCGTTTTTATTAACAAGAGATTATTAGCTTCAGTGTGCCTAATGAACCGGGAACAGAACACATTGCCATGGTGAGAAATGATGAGCACACTAAATCTCCTAAATACCAAGTATTAACTCCACTGCTCTTTGATCTGGTTTCAGTTTAGATGTGTGACACACTCACGGTAGTTTGTTCTGACTTTGGGGATGTACTCATCTCTGTTGAGAGGATTCATTAGGCTGATCCAACTTTGTTTAATGAACTAGGGATACTTTGCGAAATGAATAATAAAACAAACGATAATACATGCCACTGATACTCAAAGATACACGCTTTAAGTATTAGTTGACTTTTTTAGTATTGCTTTGAACATTTTTTAAATGAGTCCACCTTAATAAAATATGGGACATCTGAATACCACCTTAATAAACATCACTTTGATAGATTTTTCCAATGAATGACGAAAATCTTAAGTGAAGCACAAGCCCATCTCCTAAAAAGCCGAAGGAAATTGCCCCACCCATTTGATGCTGATGTTTCCATGCACATGTATATTCATGTATTTTATTTCCTCCCCGAGATGTTTTGTGAAAGGGGTACTTGGCTGGGGTACTTGGCTTGAAATATTGTCTCAGAAGGTACTTTAATGAAAGCAGTCTGAGAACCGCTGGTCGAGACCACAACAGATCACAGACCAGAAGTGTATCATCCACACGCCGTTCCAGGCTCCAGCCTCCACACAGTATCTTCCATGTATCCATCGTGTTGCCCCAGGGTCTGGGTCTTCCATGGAATGAGAAACAAAATCGGTGCTACGCCCCAAACAGCCTTGAATCAGCTCAGCTCCAATCAATAGACCCAGAGGCTCGTCAAAGGCCAATCAATTGATATATTTAATGGCGAGAGGGAAGAAACTGCAGGGCCAGTCTCAATACTGATGGCAGTGACAACTTTCTCAGTGAGAAATTCCCCTCTGTCAGTCTGCTTGCCAATAGCTGTTTTCCCTGGCAATTGATGGACACAAAGCGCAATTGTGACATTTATTCCAATTAAAGAAATCACGCTTTATGGTAATTCACGTACTATAGTGAATTACGCTTTTGCATCAGGATTGCAGAGGGTTTCTTCGTTTCTTCATGAGATTGAAGAGGTGCCGGAGCCCAGGGCAGGCCCGGAGCTCCCGGCCCAGATGACAGGTTCTATTGATGAGCCGGGCCCTACGGGGCCCTGTTCTGTAAACAGCCCTGTCTCGTCCTTTCCACGTCCTTTTCCGCATCCTTTCCTCGCTGTCGCCCCGCAAACCCTCTCACCTTTGTGTTGTCGTACGTGCGTTCGGCGGGCCTCTCTCGGTGCAGCCATGTTTCTGTGTTCATCTATCCTGTGATGGGCTTCTCCTGTCATTCAGGGGAGCAAGGTTTCAGTTTATTTCTTCTCCTTTTTTTTTTTTTTCTCTCTCTCGTCTGGGAGCTCGCTGGAACCCCTGTAATGTATTTGTACAGCTGCTTTGTTCCGAGCGGGGCTTTCAGTGAAAACAGCGGGGCTCTGTGATTGACTGGCCTTCTAGGATGAGACCAGTCATTACGTTTTCTGTGTTATTGGCCGATATATACCATCTGCACACGGGAAGTGGCCTTTCCTTCCCTCAAACAAGGACGCGGCCTTGGTTTTCTGTCTGCTTGCCCCTGATATGCGGCGAGACATGTTGAGTTTGGGCTCCAGCCTTCAGCCTTGTCAAAGCTCTCTGATCCCACATCTTAAGAGGCCTCCTTCCAGTGTCAGGTGTGTTCAGGTTTCAGTGATATGAGCAGCGAAAGCAGGCCATTTGAACGCACTGAAGGGGGTTCCACTCTGAGATGTTCAGTGTGTGTGTGTGTGTGTGTGTGTGTGTGTGTGTGTGTGTGTGTGTGTCTCGGGGGGGGGGGGGGGGGGGGGGGGGGATCTACCAAAGCAAGACACCCCGCCTAGTAGATCCACAGTGAGAAACATGGGGGGTCCCTTTGTGAAGCCTGTGTGCAGCTGAATCACCAATCACCAAGGAATTCCAGGGGCTAGCGATGCAAAGAAATACACATGGCCGTGTAAGATTCAGAAGAGAGACTCGCTGGTTGATGATGATTATAAATTAGCCAAAGGCCATCCTTGAGGCTCAGGGACAGCCCAGCTATTGCGCTACATTGGCAAAATATTTGCATCATGGATTGCATAGATATCTGTGCATAACCTTTATTACGGTCTTCAGAATCTGTATGTTAGCATGGAATAACCCTTAAGTACGTTCATTGTGATGTAACTATTTCTATACGTTGCAAATCCGGCAAATCCCAAAAGAAGCAATGTATTCTATATTGCATACCTTGTATTTGAGAATGTGCCTTATTGAAAGGGAGTGTGCTGTTTATCTCCACTCAGTTGCCTGACAGTATATTATGGGATGTCTTCTGCTTTCCTACGCTCCACCTCTGCAGAAGCAGATGTGTGTGTGTGTTTTTTTTTTTTTTGCTTTTTTCTCCTCCACGGAGCTGATGTGAGGTAAAACTGCAGAGCCTCACTGAGGGACGGCTCTCAGATGAAGAATGATGGTCAGCCTGAGCCAAGGAAACCTGCCATTTAACCCCCACAAGGCATCTGAGAGCTATCTGGAAGCTGTCCGGTCCAGCCTTCAGCGGCCCCACTCTGTCTCTGTCTCCAGCCCGGCATCAGAGGCTTCGGTGAGAGTCTGTCTTCTCGTCCAGCGCCGGGGCGAGGGAGAGAGAAAGATTGGAATGAGGTTTAAAAAAAAAAAAAGAAAAAAGAACCGCATACAAAATTGGGCCCAGAAGAATGTGTTTTCCACAGCCAGGGAGGGCAGTCTGTCCACGCTCTGTGTCGCTCTGGATGACCGCGGGCCCCCTGGAACCCCCCTGGAACCCCCCCCCCACCCACCCCACCCCCACCACACACACACACACACTGCCCGGGCTGTGAAACACCACCCTAGGGAGTCGCATCTCCCATCGGGGAACAAATACCTGCAAGCAACGGCCGCGGCGGAGAGAACCCTTTCTCCTCCCGCCAGCCCGCTGGGCGCGTGATCACTCCAGAGGACGCCGCGCCGAGGGGGAGAACCCGGCGGGGTGAAGACGCCGCCGAGGCTGGACGGGGATGAGTTACGATAATAACCTGCGCCTTGTTCAGGTCGATGGCGGCGAGGCCGTTCAAACAGACTGCCGCTGTTTTCTTTGCGCCAGGAAACAATAAATAGTCTCATCATGGGTGTGCTGATATATGGAGCGTGCCGTGTTATTATGGTCCATTTGGAAACAGCTGGCCGTTTTTGGGGGAAACGCAACACTCAGCAGCGCCACGCTATTGAATTGGCCGGGGAATGAAAGGGGAAAGATCTGCGGCGATGGTGTTGATGACTTAAGGTGGCACGAGACGGTGACGGAGAGCCGCATTCAAAATCCCACTGTGTGTGTGCGTGAAAGGCTGACTTCAGACTTTGACTCAGACCTTTCTTTCACCCTATCTGCCAGATGACAGCAAAATTGCCTGGATTTTCCTTTCCTTTCCTGTGTTTGTGTGTGTGTCTGTGTGTGGTGTGTGTGTGGTGTGTGTGTGTGTGTGTGCGCGCGTGCACACGTGCTTGCACACACATGTCCATCTGTATTGTCCCATGGATGTTTACGTTTGAGAGGCCCTCCTGCTCCATGAGTTGTACATGGCGGGCTGTACATGAATCAGAGATGTTGGCTCTTTTTTTTCTCCGTTGGTCATGCAAGGCTGCTTCGATTCTCCCCATCTGCAGAGCCGGTAAGGTAGAAAGCCTGGAGGCAGACTGCACGGGGGGGGGGGGGGGGGGGGCCCCCCCCCCCCCCCCCTGGAAGCCCCCCCCCCCCCCCCCCTCCCTTCCCCCCCCCCAAAAAAAAAAAAAAA
>OMKI01000179.1:8179-27440 GCA_900302315.1 Phycis blennoides
GCACATTTGACTTTGTATTTATAGGTTCTATTTATTGGAAAATATTCTCAAAATAATTTACACTGACAATATCTTCAGTCAAGCAAATCTTCGATTTATTATTCACTATGTTCTGTATTTTTACCTTCAGTGGAAAGAAAGGAATGAAAAGCCACGTTTGATATTTTGGGGGAAAAAACATAACAGCAGAACAGTGCTCCTATATTAATTAATACTTTACTTTTCACTAAACCAATGTTACAACACTGAAAACAATCCGCAATTAATACAAATCTTATCTAATTAGTTAGGCTAGCATTGTATCGCAACACAGATTACATTGAAAAGTTACAGCTTTTATGTCAGAAGATGTCAACACACTGTACAGCAGAGGTCGTAGAGGGAATCGAGTCTGCGTCTGCGAGAACTGAGAATTAAAAAAGTAAACGACTTTTTCTATTTGTACTGTTATTCTTCCATCAATAAAATATATTAACAAAAAATAATTGTACGAATTGGCGGAACAACCCAATTCAATTTCAAATTAAGGATTTTTGATTTTAGGAGATGATTTTGCTTACATATATTTAAAATCCAATAAATGGCAAATCTTTCAAGCATTGAAATAAGAACTTTTCAAACTTGGCTTTACACTTTTTGGAGAGTTTAGGAATTCATAAACATGCATAAATGTGTGCCTTCAATAAGCATGTATATTAATTTACTATTCTTAATTGAACAACGCAATGGATGCAAATACATTTTTACCATAGTCAATGTAAAGTGCACTTTCAAAAAGGACAAATTACCTAATCACTTGAATGTCAATCCTTCAAAATATAAATTGATGCTTTTAGATTAAAAGTAAAAATGAAAACAAGACATTTCATGACGTTTCATTTTTGTATGTTTGCAGTCCAGTGTGAAGAACAGCCTGAGAATTTCAGAAGGAAAAGCTACCTATTCATTCTTAGACATTTCAAAAGTATCAATATGAAGAAAAAAAAACTAGACAAATTAGCAGTTTTGCTAATAACCTTAACAAGGACCATCTGAAGGCTACTCGTAGTTTATCACTAGTATATACACCCATACCTTTACAATCAAATGCAATTTTAGTCAAATCCCCATCAGTAAGTGGGTCTAATGTGCTCCCCGGGCATGCTCAATGTAGTGCTGATGCAGCTCGACTTCTTCATCAAAAGAAGTTCCACATTCAAAACAAGTAAGGCCATTTGTATCTCCTGATGAAACAGCAGCCGGGTCATCTCTCTGCATTTTGCCATTAACCACACATTCCTGGTGATGATCGATGAGGTCCTGAATGTCGCTGAAGGTCCTTGGACAAATGGAGCAATGGAACAAGCCGTTGCCACCGTGCTGAGCTTCATGTCTCTGTAACGCAGACGGCGAGAGGAAGGATTTACCGCAATGTTGACATTTGTGGCTAGTTTGAGACCAACCGGACGAGTTCAGAACCAGAGACGGAGACTGGTCTTTCTTCTCAGCAGAATGGAGGACAGGTTCTGAGGGTCTGGAGGTCATGGTGCTCAGTCTATAGCGAAGCTCGATGGGGAGCCGTCGGCGAATCTCATCGTGCCAAGCGAGGTGTTGCTGCAGCTGAGTCTCAGTCCAGTAACTATAGCAGCAGAGAGCACAACAATATGGCCGACTTTTTGCCTGCATCTTGTGAGCTGCCAAGTGCTCTTCTGTCTGAAAAGCTTTTCCACACTTATCACACTTGAAGAGGCATTTCACTGTATAATCAGATGGGCGACTCAGTGCTGCAGGGAGTTCCACCACGGGTTCAGGAGACTGGATCTCTTGCTTGGGCTTCTTTATCTCTTTCTTAAACTCCAGGCACACCTTTTTATGATTGTAAAGAGCCCCAGCAGAGCTGTATCTCTTTCCACAGTCAAGACAAGGGATGGATTTGAAAGCAGGGAGGCCTGATCTACCCTTTTTCCTTCTTCTGCCCACACTGACCTTTTTCTTAGTTACTGAGGGTTTGCTTGCAACAGGATGACTTACCTTTGACAGAGAAATATCTTCCTTTTTTTCAGGCTTACGGCTCAATGAAAGGGACTCTTTGCTTAACTTAATGCTAGATTTTTTGCTCTGAGAATGGGCCTGCCATTTATGTGCACGAAGGCCTCTGGCCTTTGAAAAACTCATACTGCAATGAGGACACTGGTGAAGCTTTGATTTTAGTATTGAGGAAGTGGCATCAAGGGGTTTGACGACTTCGGCAGGTGACAACATTGGGGATTTTTCTTGTACAAGGTCAGTGGATGTTTTGCTATGTTGATGCTTCTTGCTATGCTGATGTTCATAGTGTGCAGCTAAAAGCGAACCACGTACAAATGACATATTACATTGTGGACATGAAAATTTTGGCTCTGACTTTTTGCTGTTGCCCTCCAAATTGATGTTCGAATCAAACAGTGGCTCAGCTTTGGTCTGGCAGGGTGGGTAATATAACTGGTGGCGACGGAGGACACACAGGTAGAAGAAGCTCTTGCCACATTTGGTGCAGTGATACGGTCCTTCATCTACCTTTCGGTCTGAAACAATGTCCATTTCATCATCTTTTTGGAGAGATCCTGCAAATTTCTTGTCCGTGTGCCATCTCTTATGAGTACCAAGAGCAGAGTTTGAGGAGAATCGCCTTCCACACTCAGAACAGTAAAATGGTCTCTTACTTTGCTCCTCAGGTTTTCTGTGTGTTACAGGCAGAGGCAACTTAGTTTTTGCATTTGACTTGTGACCCTGGAGGTGAATTCGTTTGTGGAAATTCAGCGCTCCGACCACTGAAAAGCTTCTCTCACATTCCTTACATTTGTACTTCAAATCAGATGTACCAGAGTGGGTTACTTTGGATGAGGCTGTGCGGGTTTCCAACTTATGCTCACCTAAGCCCACCACTTTTTTTGAAGAATTAGTTTTAACTCCCTTAACTCCCTTTCTTTTGACTTCTGCATCTCCATTCATACTTATCTTTCTGCAATCCCTAATATGGTCCTGGAAAGTAACAGCACTTTCAAAAGTACTACAGCAGTTGGGGCATTTGAACATATTATCTGATGCCTGTAATACGTTATCCAGTTCTTGAGTGTCTCTTTTGATACATAATTTTTGATGAGCTCGTAAGGAGGACTTATTATTAAAATGTGCAAGGCATGTAGGGCACTGCAGTGCCTCAATTGTCACAGTGGACTTTGGTGAAGAGGGTGTGTACCCAGTGTCATATCCATGACTCCTCATATGAAACTGGAGGGCCTTGGCACGCGAAAACAGTTTTCCACAGTCGGGGCAGCTGTAGGTATTCTTTTTCACCTGTTCAACCTGATGCTGGAAGGACTTAATAGGGGGAGGAATTAAGTGAGCGGTATGGACAACCTGATGTCTGAGGAGGCTGGACAAAAGACGAAAGGACCTGCTACACAATTCACATTTGTGATTCCCGTCTTCATGTTTCCGCATGTGTGATTTCATAATGCCATTGTGACGGAATTTTCGACCACAGACAGGACATGCTACCTTACGGATGGAGCGAGGCCGTCCGAGAACGGACTTCCAAGATGTAGGGTTCTTTTGCTGCCTTAAATCTAAGCAAAGTGTTGGACTCTGCTTGTGGTGGGAGTACGCTCCTAAAGACCAGAAACCCTTGCCACATTGTTCACAATGATAAATCTTTGGGCCCAGAAGTGTTTTCTTTGGATTGAAAACCTTTTCACTAAATGAAGCTTGGTCCATTTCTTTACTCTGAGCTTGGCAATTCTTCCTGTGGTTATAGAGGCCACTTGCATGTGAATAGGACAAATTACAATCTGGACATGGGTAGGGTTTTCTTTTAGGATGATTCTGTTGGTGAGAGATGAAGGAAGACATGCGCGAGAACCACTTTCCACAGTCTTTGCAGGAGAAGCTTTTCTTCTCTGGTCCGTCTGCCTGGTCACCTTTGTACGCTTTTTCATCCTTGTGCTTTTGTATTTGCTGGCTGTGTTTCATTCTAATATTGGTTTCATGCTGGCCCACTGTCCAGCGCTTCTTCCTATGAACTCCGTGCCACATTTTGTGAACACGCAAGGACGAAGCACTAGAAAACCCCCGGGGACACTCTGGGCAGTCAAACTTTTCACTTTTAACCTCGTCAAAGATTCCTGCGTTGCTGGGGTGCTCTATTTGCTCAAAGTCTATTTGTACAATTTTTAAATCTATCCCTGGTTTTAAAACCAGACTTGTAGGTGAAACTTCAACCTCAGTATCCAACTCCTCTTTGATTTCCTGATCTGATTCACATAGTAACTCCAGGTCAGGATTCAGGTCCCGGGCCGGTTCCTCCTCAGCTTCACTATCGCTGATCACCTCAACATTAAAATCCCCAGTTTCATAACCCTCTGCATCTTCATCACTGTCAATTACATAGGAGACTTCAGTCAAAGAGTTTGGAAAACTGTCCTGCAAATCAACCTCTTGGTCCAAGTGGTGGTTCAAATCAACTCCTTGGTCCAATTGGTCACTCAAGGCTACTTCCATGGCGACCAATTGGTTGGTTTCTTCTTCCTTGCCTTCTGTGATGACATGTTGAGGTAGTGAAGTAGAGGGCTTTTGGGCTTCCTTCTCCGTGTCTTTGTAAACATCGGTGTGTTGAAGCTGATGGGACTGAAGGGCTGAGGCTCGGGAGAACTTCAGTCCACAGTCCTTGCATTCGAAACCTTTCTTCTGTAGCTGGCATACTTGATGAAGGAATGATTTTGCGGGAGTCTCGCCACTATGTACCAAACGCTGATGCTTGTAGTAGAATGTCAATGTCATGAAAACCTTTCCACACTCTTCACAGGGAAACTTTTTGGCAGCTTCAGCTGAATTAGCATGCCAGCGCTGATGTTGGACCAGGGCAATATGTCTGTTAAACTCCTTCTTACACTCACTGCAGTTAAAGAGTTTCTTTGGTTTATCTTTAACCTCTTTAACTTCCTTGAGTTGTTCTGGTGAACACTGGGTGTTTCGGCTGAATCGTTGGTGAGTTTTCAGGCGTGACATGGCAGGGAAGGCTTTGCCACAAGAACATTGAAAAAGGTTTTCAGGTGGCTCAACAGCCTGGGTTTCAGCGTGTTCACTCTCCACAACCGGGTCGTCATTCTGAAAGACGTCAGCGGCTGCCTGGGTCCGGGACCGGACCAGGTTTCCTTCGTGACAGCGGCGATGGGCGTCCAGTGCTGAAGCACGTGAGTAACTGCGGCCACACGTCTCACACTGAAAGGACTTCTTCTTCAGCTGCTCAAGTTCATGAAAAACCGATTTAGGAGCTTGCCTGTGTGAGCGTTGATGATTGAGAAAGTGTCCGATAATGCCGTAGGATTTCCCACAGTCAGAGCATTCATAAACATGCTGTTTTGTCGTTAAAGAATCATTCTTATTGACCATATCCATTTGCGGTGCTTGGCCATGCCGCTTTAACTTGTGTGAGTCAAGGTCATTTGATTGAACAAATGAGTCGTTTTTTTGTCCATCGCCTTTTGCAACAGGCAGGCAGTCTTGGGGGTGCTGATGGAGATGGTCCAAGTAGTCTTCCTCCTCTTGGAAATCTTCTCCACAATCCAGACTGCAGAAGTGCCCCTCGCCTAGAAACAGAAAGGGCAAACAGTCAAGTAGATAAGAGCAACTTCAACTGTAACCAGAATTACAAATTTAAATATATTTCTTTGCACAGTTCTTAAAAGACTAGCCATGACAAATATATGAAAAATAAAAGCATCATGATCATGTCAGCATTTATCCAATTTGTATCTTGTATTTTCATCTCATAAATATCATAAGTCCAAGGGCGTCCTTAATTTTACGTAAGTTAAATGTAAACAGAAAATTAGAGCAAGATAGGCCTGACCAATGAAATGAATCAAAGATAAGTAGCAGGGACTATATCCAGTTCTGAGTCACAACCTGAGAGCGAAGGGGAAGATTCTGAGTAATATCAGCCAGCATCCAGTCAGATCATTTGAATGTCCTACTTTGTGTTAGCTGTGTTAACAGTAGCTTAACAGATAGCATCCCTCCCTCTCTCTCGCCACTGTCCTCCCATCCTATGCAGCCCCCTGCAGCGTTCTGCCTTGAGATTAAAGCGCTTGGGAACGAGAGCACAGGGAAGGTCAATCCCTCAGAGATGTGCACTTTAAACTATTGTTCCCATTTTCATTGGAAAGTAGTAAAGGTTGAGCAGCTATGACTGAATCTTCCACGACAGCAAAGTGGCTCCGATGGATGTCGGTTTGCTGAGACCCCAGGTTCATTGTTAACATTGTCTATGTCAAAGTAAATCGGCCATGATTAGGGCTGGGCGATATGGCTGAAAACTGTATCACGATGTAAGTGTTTCATATCGGTCGATATCGATAATTATTGATAATTTGTATGACCTATTTAAAATCAGGACCAGGAGAAAAACCAAACGTGATACTGTTACCTGATTGGCTATTAGCGTGTCACTCCATACGTTGCTAGGTAGCACAGGACGAGTGCCTTTGGTCGCGTTCCGATTGCAAAGTCCCCTCCACTCTATGCCCTACTCCCTAGTTACTGTGCAGAGTACAGAAGTCAAGGGGTACTCAATATAGGGTACTCGTTCTGAACGTTTGATTTGGAACACCCTGCATACCTTATCAACAGCAGACAGCGTTAACGTCGCACTTTGATTACATCTTTGTTCCTCAAGTCAAGAAATAGGATGCTTATGGCATGCTCACGCAACTAAGATTGCTCAAAACAATTAAGTCTCTTCAAAATAAATATGTTCAAACTCCTGTTGCCTGTGGTTAATATATTCTAATGTTTAAAAGAAGATTTTGATGACTCTCAGGCTGATGCATCACTTTGACAGTTGCCTCTTCCTCGGTGAAGTGCTGCAGCTGTGTTCCCTCGCCCCCTACCTACTGTGTAGTCCTCTTTGTAGTGGGCTCTGTTCATACCAACGGAATGGAAATGAAACGTTCCATCGAACGCATTTTCTCTTGATATCGATTACGTGTCTATCGCGATACATATCGTTACCGTTTTCGTTATCGTTATCGCCCAGCCCTAGCCATGATATTTGTTGTATCTTTGCTTTGGCCAACACAAGTCACCACACACAAACTGCCCTGGCTAGGTTTGGATTCTGTGTTTACATGCCACTGCACTTGTGGCATGAGTTAGAGTTAGAGTTCAGTGCAATGAAGCTGGCTGCATTATGGGCACCAGGCAGTGTGATGATTCTGAGTAACATCTCAATGAGACGCCAGGTTAAGTGCAGTTTGTTTTTTAACTGGCAGGCAGCCGAGGCGTTCTTTTCTGAATCAAAATGAAGTGCTCAGTTCCCGGTTGTATGACTGTACGTAGAACGAGACAAATGTAACCCTTACCAACTGGAGGGTCACTAACAACCCAAAACTCCCCAGTGCTCATGACCAGACGCTTAGCATTCAGCTTCTGGCTGGGCGCCTCGCAGTCTCTTGAGTCTGCGAGCACAGTGGCATGTAAACACAGAGTCCAAACCGTCATTTGAGGGCTCTATTGGGAGAAACGACCTAGCCAGGGCAGTTTGTGTGCAGTTACTTGTGTTGGACAAAACAAAGACACAGCTATGGGAGCTGCTCAAGCTCGGAATAGAATGATGTCAGTGGCTCGCCAACTGCCCAATTTCAGAATTACTCCGTGAGAGGGGATGAGTTCAACAGAGATCAACATAGACAATGTTAACAATTAACCTGGAGTCTTACCAACCAGCGAGGTCATTTAAGATGTGGGATGGAATTCATAATTACTGTCATAATTACTCAGATTAGATTAGATTCAACTTTATTGTCATTGTGCAGAGTATAAGTACAGACACAACGAAATGTAGTTGGCGTTCTAACCAGAAGTGCATAATAGCAATTAAGGTGCAGTATCTACACGAATAGTGCAATATGAGTAGTAAAGTTAACAGTAGTAAACAGTGGCCCTGTAAAGTAAACAGTAAACAGATAGTGCTGCATAAAACAGGATAATATTTTTATAATAATGAAATTAATTGGATTCTTCACACTACTAAATAAAGTTTTCCAAGAATATCCACACTTCCAAACACAAGGGAGTAAAGTTGCATTGCAAAAAAAAACTACTGAAATATTGTTCACACCTGTGATTCATAGGTGTTTACTCTGGGGGTGGTGTGCAGGAAACGAACTGACATTTAACTATGGTTCATTAGCATATAAATATAATTACTGAACAATTTGCATAGTACTTGGATTGAGGCCTCTCATATTGATGGAGTCACATTCTTAATTTTACCAGCACTGTTGCCAAACTACTGGGCTACAGGCAAACTGTGTTCATGAAATCCACTTTAAATAAATCAGGAGATAGAACTCCTACATATCATCAATTATGGCTCATAAATGCATGACGAATAATTGGTGTAGTGCTTTTAAGAACCATTGACAACAGAAATAAATAACTTTACACAAATCCACTACTTACATTTTCCCCCTAGAATTTATCCATACGCAAAGCCAGAAACGTAAAAACAACTAAATAAAACATTTTAACCTGTATGAGTTTTATCATGAGGCGACGCATCATAAAAAGCCCGGTCGTCTGTAGGGACCACAACACTCCAGAAGCAATGATTAATAGAACCACTAACACACACCACGCAGTGTGTACGGGCCTGCACACACACAGACCCGCTGCACGGCACCCTGGGCTGCCCTGGTCTCCCACACCGAGTTAACACGGCCACCTTAGGGTGCCCTGGGTCTACCACACCGAGTTAACACGGGGCCCCCACACAGAGTTAGCACGGCACCCTGGGGTGCCTTGGCTCTCCCACACCGAGTCAACACGGCCACCCTGGGTCCCCCACACAGAGTTAGCACGGCACCCTGGGGTGCCCTGGGTCTCCCACACAGAGTCAACACGGCACCCCGGGGTGCCGTGTTAACTCGGTCCTGGTTCCCCCACATCGAGTTAACTCACTACTTACTATCAAGCATCTCCACCGCAGACGCGTCCCCGTCGTTGAGTGTCATTTCGTCGGCCTCGCCGTGTCCGTGTTCGGGGTCCATGTCGGTTCCTCGACCCGCCGTCAGACCCTTTGTGGAGCCTGGCGGCTCCGAGGCGCTCCGTGGCTAACCCGGCTAGGCCCTACCCTGCTCCATACTCAGCTAATATCACTCTTTTTAGCACGTATTCTGCCTAGCAGGTGAATGGACGCTGATGTATATACCCTTTGTGTTGTGACAACAACAAAAACACTAATGATCCAAGGTTAACTGCACGGACTAGCCACCCGAAAACAACAAGCGCTTTGGGTCGGGGTGGTGCGGAGTGTTAGCATACTTAGCTTAGCCTAGCTTGCTGCTTCTGCTAGCGATGTGCGCCTTTTGAATACGCATGCGTGGTGTCATTCTCACCACATGTTATTTGTGAACCAATTTGCTGCTATAACTATATTACTATAATTTACACTACAAAAAAGTGTTTCTATGTAATGTAAAGCATGGTGGACTTGTGTTGTTATTCTAAAATTACCTCAAACAAAACATAAGTTTACACATAATGTCACAACCCTTACAAGCATAACTATGACTGTAGTTTAATAACAATATTCACGAGCATTTCGAACGATAAATGTGATTTATATAATAATGATGTTAGACTTGACTATTGTATGAAACCATACAATAGTTGCCAAGGGAGAAACTTTGGACGTGTGGAGAAACTTTCATTATTTTTCTCAAATGGCTTCTATGTGGTGAATACGAATCAATATCATCAACTTAAAACGTCGTATTCCCACAATAAAACTAAATGAATGGAATTTGATCTCTACATGAGCACCCAATAATATCGATATTTTTAGTTAACATTGAGATAATATTCATACACATTTCGAAAGCTATACCTTCCTTTACTAGTAGTACTACATATCAATAGTATCTTAGTAATATTTATCATAACTAATCTGTACCTCAACAGTAGGATAGGACACTTTACAATATTAACAATAAGGGATCTTTTTTTATGAACAATGTTGTTTTATTTATACAATTATACATGACATGTGCATCCTTGTTGGCGAGCTACCTAAAGGCTTGATACCAATTGTCTTTTGCAATAACAGGATCACAAGGGAGACCTGTACACAAGTTTGGAATTATCCACGAAACGCACAAACACAAATATCAACCTCCTCGGTTGTTGTATGTACACTTTCACTGTAGAGACGCAAATGTTACTTAGAAATGTTTGCCTCAGGTCATTCAGCCAGCCCAGCCTGGCCATAAACACTCCATCACCTGTTGCTGTGGCAAGTTGTCTGTGGTGAAGACAAAACCTGCCATGATGTCAGTCGTCGTTTAAAAAAATATAGAGTCATGCAAGCTGCATAACAGACCATCTGCACTGCTTCAGTCCCCTCTCTCCTCAGCATCGTGGGAGGACGACTGATGGAGGAGATGTCACCATCATGGGTCTACAGTGAGACACCGAGTCTGGCAGCCACACAAAGGCACATGTACTACGCATCCCACACCCGAGAGCAAAGTACCAAAAAGTAAATAGCTCTCAAATGAAACCCAACCCATTTATAAATTCACCAGAACATCTTAACTCCTCAAAGTGATTGTTTATTTCAATAAAAAATGAGCTGAAATGCAATCAGTCAAACATGAATCTTAAAACTGTTAGCAGAGGACATGCATACACATTCTACTGCAAGCTCCCAGTGTGCATTTGAAATGTTGTAAATCACATACGGATTACATTACAAGTTGTGCATAACCAACTTTCCCTTCAAATGTTTTATCACGCTGTTCGAATATATTGGATTATTAAGAGGTTGTTGTAAGAATGATAATGATGTAAGAGGTTAATTCAGCTATTTAGACCTAAAGAAGTGCTAAGCTAACACCAGTTACCAACATCAATTCTCTCCTAGAGCATGTTCCAGGTAATGCTTTTCTAGGTCCATTTCCCGAGGGACAGAGTGACCACATATCTTGCACTGTAGAAGCCCCTCGGGTGCAAAGGGCAAACGGCCCCCCAGATTGCGTGGTCCTGTCCGGGGGCTGAGCTGAGGTAGGGTCCGGCCCATGTGTGGTCTCATCACTGCCTGTGGTGTAAAAAAAAGATTTGGGTATGGAGCTCTGGTAAGTGCAGCGACAGAATGAAGAGAGTGAGGGCCAGGCAAAGCAAGAGGCAGAGGTAGAGGAGCAAGTGGAGGTGAGAAAAAGGGAGAAGCTTGATTTAGGATAATTGGAGTTCCAGTTACCATTGGTTGCTGCTGCAGTTCCTGTGCGTTCCCTGGTTTGACGTGTCCAGGGAGCAGTGCTTGAGGGCCAACATGATTCGTTTGGAAACCCCAAACGGCAGATCCTAGTCCGTGGGCAAAATGCTGAGGCTGGTACGGTAGCGAGATTGGACCTTTCTGGGGAGACGTCTGATTGGTCCATCCAGGCTGTAACTCACAGGTAACACCTGTTTTGTCTGAGGGGCTTGAAGTCTTTGGAATGCCTGTAGGTGTCTGCAGGTCCCACAAAGTGCTACATACTTCCAGAGATGCAGGGGTTGGACTTAACACGGCCTTGCTTTGGTCTAATTGAGCTGAAGATGAGACAACTGCTAAACTTGGAGATTGTTGCTTTTGCAGCTTACCTCCATTGACTCTTTTTTCTGACTGGCCAACAGTGGATGGAATTGCTGTACGTGGATTAAATTCATCTTTTTTAGGGGAGGATTCTTGCTTACTTGCTAAGATCTGTGAGGTTACAGGAGTAGGTTTTACACTCCAAAGTGCTGCTCCATCCACATAGGTTGCAGACACAGGAAAGTGATGTGATGAAGAGCTATTTGAGGCCGCAACAGTGGAAGTGGACACGCCTCTAAACATCTCGGGCTGGGCCTGCCTGTGTTTCTCGACCTCGCCAACTATCGATGGAGAGACTGCTTTGGGCACAGCCGTTTGAAGGGAACCAGAAATCAAAATTGAGCTGTCTTTCATGTTTGGCGTCTCCGAACTCGGAAATGAACTAGGGTTAGAAAGGGACTTCAGCGGACTGTGGTGGAGCTGTGCAAACACTTGGGGCTGATTAGACATTGGAGCCAATGAAACGGGCAACACTTCCCCTCCATCCACCTTCCACTGGACCGGAGGACCACAGTCTGTCGAGCCCAGCTCGGCCTGGTTGGCCTTGGCTTGTGTTTGGGCTGACAACAAAGGGGCTTGTGTTTGGAATGCATTTTGGCCACTTTCCATGTCTCTTAGCTGTCGAGGAGCCGCCCTGGCTGACCCTCTCACTGGGCTGGATGCTAACCTCGCTTCATGACTCTTCTGATGAACAGTCAGGCTGCTTAACCAAGAAAAGCTTTTGTGGCACACGGAACAGCGATGGGGCCTTGCTCCTTTGTGCGTGTTGATGTGATCACGGAGCAAACATGCCAACGAAAAACTTTTGTCACAAAGATTACACTTATGTCGTTTGTGGCCTTTGTGAGACAACATGTGCTGTTCGAGTTGGGCCTCGTCCGTGTAAAAGTTGCGGCAGTTAACGCAGCGGAATGGTTTTGCCTGATGCAGCTTTAGATGAGTCTTCATGTTCTGAAGGAAGGCGAATTGTTTACCACAATCTGGACACTTATGGGGCTTCTCACCTGTGTGGATGATCAGGTGCTGCCGCAGGTAGCTGTTGCATCTAAATGACTTGCCACACACATTGCACTGGTATGGCTTGTCCTTAGAATGGACACGCATGTGAGCCTCCAACACAGAGCGCTGGAGGAACGTTTTGCTACAATGTGGACATTTGTGTGACTTACTATGACTTTCAATCCTCCGTCTCAGTTGGACATGCTCAGCAGACACCTGCTCTAAATAGTGAGAGTCAGACCTGTGGGCTTTTAACAAATGTCCATAATAACTGAGCTTATTGTGGAAAATACTTGGACACTGAGGGCAGTTGTAGCCCTTTTCCGAGATCAAAGGTTTGATCTCCTTGGTGGGCAAATTGTCCAGTTTTTCATGCTCTGCCTCGTGAATCAGCATGTGGGCTCTCAGGTTAGCTGGAATGGTAAACTTCAGGGGGCACAGAGGACAGTTATATAGTCGCCTTGGTTTTAAGCTCTGACCCGTGTTCTCCTTCCCAAGTGCGTGAGCAGGCTCATGTGAAGGCACCGGGTCTTGTTTGTCAGGAGCCACCAGAGGGGTAGCGGTGGAGAGTCTATGCTGACGGTAATGGGCCTTCATGTTTTGGGCAAAGGCAAATTTCTTCCCACACTGTGGGCAGCAGAATGGTTTGTGACCCGTGTGGAGAAACTGGTGCTGATGGAGAAGACTGCTGTACTTGAAGGCCTTCCCACAGATATAGCACTGGTGGGAGGGCAGGTTTCCTGTGTGCCGACGCCGGTGGTCTTCCATTACTGAATAATGTTTGAACGCCATGCCGCACTCGGGACACTCGTATGGCTTCAGGGCAGCGTGACATCTCTGGTGGGCGCGGAAAGCGGGGCCGTCGGAGAAATGTGTGTTGCACTCTTGGCATTGGAAAATGTTCTCAAGCGAGTGTATCTGCATGTGCTTGGGGATAGCCACCTTAAACTGAAACTCTCGGCGACACAGGGGGCAGTGGTAAGGCTTATCTGGACTTTTGCTGCAATTGTGGTCCCTCAGCTTTACTACTGTTGAAAACAACTTGCCACAGTGTGCACACGTGAACCGCCTCCCCTCGCTTGTGACTGCATCCTTCTGTGGCCCTGCAGGTCGTGGCCCTGCAGGTTGTGGCCCTGCAGGTCGTGGCCCTGCAAGTTGTGGCCCTGCAGGTCGTGGCCCTGCAGGTCGTGGCCCTGCAGGTTGTGGCCGTGCCGGTTGTGGCCCTGCAGGTTTTTGCTGCTTCTCTTTGTGTGCCTTTCTGTGTTTGATGAAGCTGCTCCGGTCCTGAAAGGTCAGGCCGCATTCTTTGCAGGTAAGCGGCGTGGGGTCATTGTGTGCATGGAAGTGCCGGTGAAGATTCAAGGTCTCTCTGCGATTAAACCTTTTCCCACAGTCCTTGCACTGCAGACTTGACCTGTTACGTTTCCCTTTGGCATCTGCTTGACCAGGCATGCTGTCCACACCGTTTCCAACCCTTTCTCCTCCATCAACGTCCACCTCCAGCCCATTCAACACATTAGTCTCTTGCCTCTGTTCATCAGCACAGTGCTTTCTTTGGTCAACATTCTCCCCGTCTGCATCAGATCCATCACCAGCAGGCTTACGAGGCTGCACCATGGGCTTCGTAAAGTTATCCTTGTGGTCTGAAAAGAAGCACAGCATGAGATTAATAACGTCACGTCAGAATGTTCTGGTGTTTAAGTCATGTTTCCAACCGACAACGACCCTTCAGTTAATGCACTAGCTTGTCGTATGAAGATAGATCTGGGATACACTGCAACAGGATCAAAGCAACAGTGAATGCTAACGCTAAACGCTAACGCTGTGAAGCAGAAACCGTAGCATACCACACAGCTGGTCCTTCGCCTCGTCGTCCCTGCATTCATGTCCAGACTCAGGACCACGGGGCTTGTCGTCGCACGGCATGTCTACCCCTGCCAGCTGTCCTGGTGAACGACCCTCCAGCGGTTCCGCAGGGGTCCCGGTCTGTGGCTCACCGACACACTCCGCGGGGCTCACGGTGTTAGCGCTGTCGCTGCTGCCTGCACGGCCGTCCCGTGTGTCGCCGGGGCAAACAGAGACTTCTCCCTTGGTCGTAGTGTCCGTGTGCGGTGTGTCACACTCCGGCTGACACGCACCGGAGCCCCCCAAGGACCCCGCGTCCTCCTCACGGGTAGAACCCTGCTCCGTGGGACAGTGAGACGCGTCCACGGCGGCCATGTTTCCCCCATCTACCCCCCTGTCTGTTAAGGCCTGCTAGCATGTAGCGTGTAGCATGTAGCATGTAGCATGTAGCACTGTGTTGTCATCCGGCTGTCGGTACGGTGCTCAGCGGGCAGCACCTGCTGTGACCCGGGGCAGAGACGCGACGCGCCGGACTGGTTTCGTTGGTGGATCAGAGTTGACTTTATTACAGTTTCGTTGATATATTGCGGAGAATATTTACAAAATAAAAATAGGGCGAAATTGAACGCAGGTATTTGATTCCGGCGACCTGCGTGCATACTATGAGTATTGCATGCAATACATAGCCAGACATACATCTTTATATTATTATTATCATCTCAATACTAAAATATCAAAGCCTACAGAAACACATTGAATGTGTTTGAGGTCCTGGAGGGCAAAGTGTTCAGTGGGAGGCAAATATGGTATTTTATCACATTCTTTAAATAGGCTTGTCTAAAACAAGCATGGGACAACTGAAAAGTTACAGACAACAAATGGGTTTCTTTTTGTCTGAAAATGTTGAGGAATGTTTCTGTTAAACGGTTAACAAAGCACAGGCATATATTTATTAACAATATACTATCTGTATCTCCATGTTCAGTAACGTCTGCAGAATACATGACAATGTTACGCATGTCTATCTACAGCATTCAGAAAGGTCTAACTAGGAGTGCCATGGCTGTTACATCGAACAGCCTTTCAAACAAATTGCATTTTAAACATCAACAACTGTTATTTAAAAGGTATTGAAAGCTGCTCTCACACCTGGCCATTCCACAGAACTAATGCAACGGGACAAAATTATTTAATGGCATATTCTTCAGTGTTTTACTTCGCACATCTCTTTCAAAAGTAAAACGATCGGAGTAGAAAATAAGCATTCATGGTATATCATAGATATAGACACAATGAGTAGAACACCCTTGGGCTCAGGTTCACGTCCAGACGGTTCATGAATGGATGCAGCTTCGCCGTCTCGTCATCAACGCCGTCTCCTGCGCCTGTGCTCCACCGTCCTGCCACGCCGCGGCCGGTGGCCCGTCCCGTTCACGGGCCGCTCCGGGGGGAAAGCATCGCGTGGCGGAGAGGACCGGGGCGCCGCCGCCGCCGCCGCTGACTGGTCACTGGGGGGTAGAAAAGGCTTTGGCTGCGCTGCTGGCTGGCTGAACTGCGGCGGCTGCTGCTTTGCTACATGTAAGTGCTGCTGGCGCTCCGGGGTTTGCTGGGAGTGCTGGAGGGGGTCCGCCGGGGGCTGCTGTGTTTCCAGCGGTTGGAGAGGCTGAGGTTGCTGTGAGGACGCGTGTGGTTGAGACGCGGCCGCCTGCTGCTGGACACGCTGTGGCTGCTGTTGCTGCTGCTGCTGGGACTCCAGGACCCCCAGGAGTCTCTGCAGCAGGATGTTGTTCTGCTGTAGACTGGATGCTAACATCTCCTGGGAGGCCACCAGTGTTCTCATGTCGCGCCTGAAACCTTCCCCAAACTCCATCAGGCTCTTCTCCACACGGTCGCCCAGCTGCAGGGCCGCGTCTCCCAGGCCGTGCAGCTCGTCCTCCAGCCAGGAGCCGCGGGGCTGCGCCTCCAGAGGCCCCGGCTGGGCCCCCAGCGAGGGCGGGGGGCTGGGCTGCGGGCTGCCGTTGAGGAAGGGCGCGCTGTAGAGCGGGGAGGGGGGCAGCCATCGCTCCGAGGGAGGGGGAGGTCCAATGCCCAGACTGAGTCCCAACCCCAGTTTGTCCTCCATGCTGTGCTCTGGGCCCTCACAGTCTGGCTCTGCCACCTCCCTCTCTCGCTCAGCCTCCTCCTCGTCCTTCTCCAAACCATCTCGCTCTGACCCGTCCCCCGTTCCAACTGAAAGAGGAAAAAACTGATGTTCTAAAACTGTAGATGGCTGACAGATAATAACTAGCATATCTTAAAACATCACAATCATGAACTTTAAATGACATAGCATCCGTCTCCTGCTGGTTCCTACCTGCTTCCGAGTCTGTCAAGCATGGAAAACTAGCCTTTGGTCTGGAGCTCTGCTTCTGTCTGGCCTGTTGAAGCCGGGGGCTCGACTGAGAAGGTCTCCCGAGGATGGAAGCCCCCCGGCTGGAGGGCAGGTAGCAGCTGCGGTGGCGGGCGTCGGCCAGCCTTCCACCGTTTCGTCTCTTCAGGTCGTCCCACCTCTTCTTCACCTCGCGCAGCGTGCGTGGCACCCTGGACACGGCGTTGACTCGCTCCAGGATCCCCGCCCAGATGCGCTCCCGTTCCCGGCGCCGCAGCCGCCCGGCCGGGCCGAACAGCTCTCCCTCGCAGCGCGTCACCTCGGACACCAGCACTTCCAGCTCCGCCCCGCTGAAGCGACTCTTCCTCTTACTGGCGCCGCCTGCAGCCAGCGCAGCCGACATGCCTCTGCCTGCACGAAGTCAAAAATAACATCGTTAAAAAAAACGCTAAATAACATATTTTGGTCTTCTTAACCATTATCTTAACTGGTAGCACGATTATTATTATTATTATTATTATTATCATCATCATAACATGGAGTCGTTTCTGCTCACTTTGTTCAATAGACAAGAGTTCATCCGAGGACATCCCTGGAGCCATGATGTTTGGGTGCACCACCACCACGTTGAACGGGAGCCCCCCGGGGAGTCCGCCGCTCTGGTCGCAGCTGCCCTCCGAGTCGTCGTCCTCCCTGGGGAAGCCATCTTCAGAGGCTCCCCCGCCGAACGGGCCCTCCGGAGACTCCACTTTGATGTGCATGGGAGGAGAGTGCTCGTACAGCAGCCCCCCCGCCTCGTAGTACTCGGTCATCGGTCAGCTCAGGCGCGCCGAGGAACCCGCTGGAAAGTCACTTCCGGGCTGGAGCTCCATCAATACAAGTTTTGCGTATGAACTAACTGACTTCTATGTAAATAAGCACTGCTATATACATCGTGTTACAATATGCATGTATGATATGTATGCGTAAGGGGACTTGGCACACCGAATACCAAGGGGGCGCTCATATTAATATGCGTCTTACGGGTTATCTGGAATCATGTCATTTTTATCATATTTCAAATCAATGTAGGTTAATAAAAATCGACATAGTCCAAATGTCAAATCCGGCCAGTCAAGGGACATCGTTGGATCGCTACAGAGCTTTAAACCCTCAAGCCTTCGCCTTGAAACGGGCATCTATGTGATAAATAAAGTTCAAGGACATGAAACCCGGAGTATCAGTCTGCAAGAAGGGGGAGATTGCTGCAATGCAAAGAACAACACAGTTTTATGTATTTCCATGACATTACTCAAAACAGTATCAGACAGTCCTACCGACTTCAGTACATCAGTATATTGTCGCATTGTGAGTCTTTTCTCTTCACTACATCCGCAATGGTTGCGCATCCCGCATCTATTAGGTGCTGATGATGCATTGTAGCTCGGCAATACACCACCACAAGAACCAGGACAAACTCACTCTTAGAGCTGTAATACACCATGAATTAACACAAGGATAAAGGACTAATGCGTAGTTCTGCTTACCTGAAGGAAACTGCGAACCAAAACAAACATTTGGTGCAGCTGTTAGCTCCTCTGCCAACACAGCGTCGGAGCAGTCGCTTGAGATTGACGTCACCGAGGGGCGCATTCAAGAGCAAAACTAAAGTTCCAACTTCACCAGACACACATGTTATAACAATGTAGGGTATCCCACTCCCCACAAGTTATACGTCGCATACATGAGATTAGACCAACTCATTCTCTTGTGATAATGTGTGTTGAACACATCTACACCACACGTTCATTTTTAGATACATTTCAGATCATGGTCATTGTTAACAGTTTGATATGTCCACTCCAGACCTTGTAGTTTGTACATATACGCACTGTCCTCAACACTTTTCGTTGTTGACAACTTCAGAGGATTACGATGTGGAAAAATGAAAGCAGATGGGACCCATGTTCCATCTTCCCAGGCTGTGCTCTCTGAGGCCACTCTTCCATTTCCCAGGAAAGGTAATCAGTAACCAACAGGCCGTGAGAAGGCAGATAATGATACGTGAGGTTGGGTATATAAGACCCCCTCCAGCTGCTGCTGGATGTAGTAGCATCACCAAGCAACCATGAAATACTTCATCTTGTTGGCTCTTTTTGCCGTGGCATGTAAGTTCTTGCATTTAAATGTACTTTTTTGTGCATTTATTGTGATGTATGATGTATGATCTTGTGGCTAAAATCCATTGTTTGGTTTTGTGCTCAAGTTGCCGCCCCCCTGGAGGACGAGGAGGATAAGATTGTGGGGGGATACGAGTGCAGGAAGCACTCCGCAGCCCACCAGGTGTCTCTGACCTCTGGCTACCACTTCTGTGGAGGTTCCCTGATCTCCAGCACCTGGGTGGTGTCTGCTGCTCACTG
>OMKI01000185.1:13793-26419 GCA_900302315.1 Phycis blennoides
AGCAAGCATCGAATCAAAAATGTGGGGGTGATAAAAAAAACTGAATGACTGACTGTTGGAACGTTGTTGTCGGGGCGCATGCAGTGGTGAGCCGACCTGGCAGAATGAGACTTAACTCACTGACTCATCTTCCGCCATTTAATTTCTCATAGTATCATAGTGGTAACATACCCATGGCCCCCCCCCCCCCCCCCCATGTGCTACATTGAAAGCATTATTTCCAAACGTGCACACGAGTTACAGCTCAAGAGATGGTACATCTCCTTCCAACTTCAAACTCCGATTCAAACAAACAAAGGGCTAGCATTGAAGGGAAAACCCAACAATACCGGTGGTGTCTACTTTCCCCAGCGGGTCCAGAGAAGGGGCTCTTCGACGACATGACGGAGGACGAGGTGCTGGTGCTGCAGCAGATGTTCTTCGGCGTGGTGATCTGCGCGCTGGCCACGCTCGCCGCCAAGGGAGACATGGTCTTCACCGCCATCTTCATCGGAGGCGTGGCGGCGATGGCCGGCTACTGGTTCACGGAGAAGGGAGACTACATGCTCGACGGCTTTCTGAAGGGACGCTAGTCCGAGCTCCGGGGGGGGGTCGTGGCGAAGGAAAACACGGGATGGCTGACCAGGAAGAGGTTAAGGTTAAAGGTGACTCCTGTAGCCGCTAGCCAATCAGAATTTGGCTTTCCGGTTTGCGAAGTTACTCGAAAGCTGCCCGGACCGCGGTCATGAATACAGGACTGATGATGTTTGAATGGAAAACTCAGGCGATGCAGGGGAATATATCTATGTAGCCACGAGCATTGGAGGAGGACCGGGCAACGACGGGTGCAATGAAATGATGGAACTGAACTTGATCCCCTACCTCAACATTGCAAGAAGCAGGGGTCAGGAAATCAATAAGACCACCACTGATTGTCACACATTTTATTATGCATTTTCATGTTACATCTTTGGGAAAATATTGCACAAAAAAAAAGATAAGTTATTTATTCACATAATATGAACGTCTTGAGCATTTATCATCTCAATCCTATCGTAATTTATTTTGGCTGTTTTACGCTTCGAAACTGAAGCTTTCTCATAGAATGTAAGGTAGAGCTATTGGTGGTGTGGCTGGGTAGGTATGCACTACGTAGGCCTGCTGCTTGGGTGGGGTTTTCATTTCAAAGCAAGCTCCTTGAAATACTCTGGTATCCATCCATTATGAAACACTGTTTGTTCATGGTCATTGTTTTTATCTTGCCTATTACTGAAAGATTTTTTTTTTTATGAATGCATGTGAAAAGGTACTTCAATGACATTAACTGTTTATTTATTATCTGGTTTTCAGGACGAGAATTGACTGCTGCATGTTTATTTAATTTATTTTTTAAACTGCCAGATGAGCATTTTAAGCATAAACACTTAAAAGTGGTTACGTGTGTTTTTGGAAATGTATTTGCACTCCTAATGCAAGACATAAAATCTATTTTATTTTGCATTAAATGTAGTTTTAAACAATATTTTTTGACAATTGAATACTGTGACATGTTTTCAAATGTTATGCTTTTCTATTTTATTTCACGGAATTATGTGAGCCATGACTTTTAAGAAACCACCAATCTATTTTGTTGGCCATTGTGATTTTTTTCCCTTCCCTTTATTGGACTAGAAGGCTCACTTCCTTGCTGCAAAAAAATCCCCTCACTTTTCTTTAAAACCAACTCTACTTTCCTTTTAATTAAATTGCTTTCACACATTTTTTCCTAAATATTTCCTTTTTTTGCACTTTCAATAAAATCTTTAAACGTAATCTGTGAAAACTCTCAAAGATGGCGTATTCCAAAATCTATTGGTAAACTTCCTTAAGAAAAACAACTGATTCCATTAATATCTAAAGGTTATCATGCAATTACCCAGCACTGTGGAGAATGAGACTTGGAGTGCGGCCTCATTGTGTCCAATTATAATGGGATAATAGAACCCACCCATTAGCAATTACACAGTCTGTCCCATCTGCCAAAAAGACGCATCTCGATCAGAGTGGGTGTGTGTTGAGATTCAGTCTATTTCAGCGTTCCACTCCAGTTAATGGGGTTTAAGCGCAGTAGTTCCCTCTCCTCCAGAGCCCCCAGGGAACGGGTTAGTGCTCTGTCTCTCCATGTCTGCTCCATTAGCTATACACACACACACACACACACACACACACACACACACACACACACACACAAAAAAAAACAAAAAAAACAACCTCCCAGCTACTACAAGTGAAACTGGAATGATTTTCTGCTTCCCGGTGTTAGGAGTCATTTTGTTATGGCGAGCGTGTGCCGATGATCACGTTTAGTTGTACGCGTTCCGTACCTTCTTGTTCTCATCCCTGTACAGCATCATGGCTCTGCTGTGTCTGAGGCGCTCCTCTCTGTCTCGGGTCAGGGCGAGGCGGTCCTCTTCACGCACGTGGTCGGCCTCTGTGGCTCTGCTGGCCAGCTGCAGCCTCAGCCCCCTGCCTTTCTCCTCCATCTGCCTCTTCAGCTGCTCTCGTATCTCTTTCCTGGTGAATGCACAGCAATATTCCGTTTTTTTTCCTTTCAGACCGGTTAACAGTGGGAATATTTTCCTATAGAATTCCAGTGAAAAGGCGATATTGTCACACAGCCGGTATTGTGTTGATGCGGTGTTATTTGCACTAGGGGAACGAATGGCAGGTGTGTGATGAAAGACCCGAGTCCTGAGGCTTGGCGAATCAATAGGCGGCCAGCCTACTTTATACCTATAATCTTCTCTCTCACTGCTGGTGCCATAGAAAGGTCTGCGCCACCCTTGATGGTACCTGTTAGAACGGGAAAAGACAGAACGTTTATCACTGATTCCTTCTCCTATTTCCATGCAAAGCAGAGCTCTTTGCATGGACAGTCATCTGGACTGGATCAGAGTGGTTTTACAGCTAGAGTGTCTCACGCGTAATGCTCCTTCCTCTGCATGCAGAGGGACCTCTGTTGATTGTGGTGGTGGACAGCCAACGTCTCCAGGCACACGGTGCGTTTAGGGACCAGGGGAGGATGCAGGGGGTTCAGTCTGGGCACGCTCTGGCGACAATGCATCACGGAGGTCATTTGTCTTGAATGAAGAAGGCTGCGGTAGTAATGTATTGTAGTTGCAGCGCGGTGGCTGAGCCTATTCAACTCACCTGAAAGTCTTTCCAGGACTGGGTTACATGGGAGATTTTTGGCAGTGCCACAGACGCCACCATTAGGCACTGACTCTGGTGCGAGGGGGCCGGCGTGTGAGGAATAACCACCGGAGTGGAGGCCAAGCAAAGGCCTGCTGCGGTGATGGATGGCGACAGCCCAGGGTCAACCAATACACACTTAAAATGATCCAAACTGGGAGGCAACCATTCAAATGCAACTGAAATAAGTGTTTTTTTTCCTTACGTAGTTTCATTGTGAAGCTCAAGTCGACACCAGTGTCCCGTCAGCCGGTGAAGTTTTACAATCCTTCCGCTTGCAACAGGCGCTACAACCCTACATCTTGATACATCCCGTCAAACTGCTTGTATATACTGTACATGTGTGACGGGTGGATGTAATCCCAGTCCATACAGTACTGGGTAAACATTTGTGTCTTAAGTGCAATGTTGCCCTTGAGTGCTTTGCATTGGCAACAGTTGCCTTGGAAATGCAAAATATACCTCCACCCCCTTTGTTAGGAGAGTGGACTTGAATTTGAATAGCCTCGGACAAAAGGGCAGCAACACAACAAACGAGAAAAGGAGTCCAGCTCCGACAGGCCACTGTGTGACTAGGTGGGGGGCTACCAATAAAGACCCGTATGCACTGACGGAGTAAAGGGTTAAATAATCACATCATCGTGATAATAATAAATACTTTATTCAACACACTTTAGCAGCATCATTTACTTCCACGTGTATGGAAGCAGGAACATTGTGCCTCTTGACTGGCGGCGCCTCGCTCTTCAAACACGATGGAACATTCTAGAGCTCGTTACGCTGAATAATAATGATTAATAACAATATTTGGAATGACGCTTATCGCTTTGCAATTAAGGCAGCAAACAGTTTCTTCGTGGCGCCTCACAGCCCCAGCTCCTTGTGGTGTTCAACCAGCCAGGCGTGGTATTTATTCAGCTTGTGGTCTTGAGGGGTGACCTGCCTCCATTCATCCACGCAGAAGATCCTGTAGGAGTCGTTGCCGTACTTCCCTATACCGTGCAGTTCGATGGGATAGCGCCACTGTCTGCCGAGGTATTCCTCTGGAATGGAGAAGGCCCAGTGATTAATGTGGTCATGGCTTTCATTTGGCGCGGTTGAAAAAACAAACAAATGCAAGTGTGCTGCGTGTCAGCAACTGTGTGCTCCTTCTTGCTTTGATGAATATTCAGCATGCAACATTCTGACAGTGGGCAAATTGAATGGCCTTACCTGAAAAGCGAATGATTATTTTGGCTCTGATTTCATGCAAGCCAAGTGGCTTCAGAAGATCAGACATTGATTTCCGGTCAGCGTCTTTAGTTATTTCAGCAGATGGGTAACGCTCAAAGAACCGCCACAGTACCGGAATGGCCATTTTCCCTGAATAATTCAAGGAAAATAACAAAGATCATACATTTCCACTATACGGTCTGACTGCTAAACACAATTGAACTAAGTAGCACATGATGAATGACTTTATTTGTCTGTTCGTGTGTATTGAGAGTCGAAATTAGAGAGAGAGATTAGAGTCAACTTTATTGTCATTGTGCAGAGTACAAGTACAGAGACAACGAAATGTAGTTGGCGTTCTAACCAGGAGTGCAAAGGATTAAGGTGCAGTAATGTACTTGAGTAGTGCAATATTGGTAGACAGTTTTAAAGTGGAAAGTAATTAAAGTGACAGTAGTCAACAGTAAGTAACAGTAAACAATAAACAGATAGTGCAAGTGGAGGTAGTAATTGTAGAGGTAGTATGGAAATAATAGGTGACAGTGTACAGTAGTGCAATAGCACAGTAGTGCAATAAGACAGGTGAGCGGCATACACATGGGTACAACAGAAAAATGCAGTTTGTATAAGTGTGAGGGTACAGTGGGATAAGTAAGCAGATAATGTATTGATCTACTCACCACTGGTCTTGTTTAAAAAGATGGTGGCCACAAGGAGCTTCCAGGGGTTGTGAAACAGGGTTTCCTGCACCAGGTTAAAGGGGGAACGTGGGGGGGTCCACTTCTTGAAAGCTTTTCTCCTGGGTGGGCTGAGAACTACAATGTGAGAAGCAGACAGAACAATCACAATGTGATTTTAAAAACCAGTCACAATCACAGTCGCCGTCTGATGTTGTTATCGGCATCAATTTCTTAAACAACAATTACCATCTCTTCGCGATTTACCACTGAAATAGGGGCTGGTCTTTCGTTTGTCACCCAAGATTTTGGACTCTGTGTAAATAAGTAAGACAAGAATATTCAGCATGCAGATGCTGAATGCCAAATGTATGTCACATATCATGACATGCACGCACACATATGAGTGCATCAATCATACATACTCTGGTGTTCTCTTGCTGGTGAACAGCACCCATCAGGAGTGAAAGGTGAAAGGGACACTTCCTCCTTGTCATTCTGCCCATTAGCACATTGAGTTTCTAGTTCATCTTCCAATGGAATCTTTTCCTCATACCTTTCTTGCTCTGCCTTGCCTTCACCTACTCTCTCGCTGGCGGTATCAGCAGTCACAACGACGGGCAGAGGCGGTGGGCCCGGCTGTGTATTCTCCTGCCGGTGGCAGGTGTTTGCCTGGCTTGTCCGAGCAGCTGAGGGTTTGAAAAGCTTCTCCCTCAGCAGTCCTCTTGGGTTACCTCGCGGTTGAGAATTGCCCACCGCGGTTGAAGACACAGGCGGCGTTAAACGTTCCCCGGCGTTGGCGACCTCACACCCCCCTCCCCTTGAAAATACCTGCACGTTTTCCACAGTATTGCTGTCAACGCTCTCCGCCTTTTCTTCGATCCTCTCTTTGATATCGCGCCCGATTAAACCGGAGACGTCCGCGGTCTGCTTAGATGCGACGGCTTCTTGATGTTCGGTTCTGGTCGGGGAAGATTGTTTTCTGTTCGTTTTACATGGAGTTACATCTGATATATCTGTCCAACTTTCTGATGTAGTTTCCAGCTGTTTGGCATCCGTTTGCTTCTGTCTTCTTCTTAGCCTCTTATCCTCGGGAACGACCAGAGACGCGTAGCTCATCCCATCCTGAGAGGTGCTAAAATTGAAGAGGTCTATGTGTAAACCTTCCCCATCTTTCAGAAGGAATGCTTGCAGAGATGCTTTGGACCGGAATGTTTTCCCTTGGGGACTGTCAAGAGTAGATTAGAATTATTATTTTAATGTTATTGGCTGTAATGTTCTATTGACCTGACCATGCATCTACATACATAGGTGTGATCTGAAACAATTTAATTACCCTGTAATGTAGACGTCCATTTTGCCTGCTGTCTTGCCAGCTTTGCGTTGTTTCACTACTCTTGTCCAGCCAGTGGGCATTCTAAAAGTGTGTGACGATGAGTCATCCTTGTCTTTGGTACTCGGGATATTTATAAATTCTCTATATGTGTCACTGGCCGTTTGACTATTGCATGCAGACATCGGATGATCCATTTCGGTTATGTATTGTTTATATGCCTGGTTGTAAGAGGAAAAAATATAGTTCTGTCGGTTTTTTTGAGGTAACTAGGTATTGATGGATGTCGATGGGTTAAGTAGACACCTCAATGTCCCAGATTGAATATCGAACAACCTAAAATGTAAAAAGGAAATAATCACACAGATCTATAAATACACCTGCACAGTCTTCTAGCATCAAAGAATCAAATGTGTATAATGTGATTATGAATGACATCTAGTTATATGATACACTTTGATACATTGTAGTCATGTTTGTTAATACGTAAAGGCTCTTATAAAATGAGTTCCATCCGAATGCATGCCTACCTCAACCTCCTCGGCACTGCATTTTGACAATCGAAAGCTTAATGTTGCAGTCACTAGTCATTGCTTTTGCTTTGTTTCTTCCTGATCATTCTGTAAACAACTCTGACGTCGCCTTGCTTCGCGCGCCCATCAAAACACAGGAAGTACAATGTCGGAGCATGCGTAGTCGGAGTAGATTGTAGAGCGCCGATGGTGATGCAAACCTGTTGAATTAAGGTTTCTTTATTTTATTCGCAGTAAAAAGACAGAATGAGAGCCGTGCCTACATGGATAGACAAAGTTCACGATCGCGACAAAATTGAACAATGGTAAGAATCAAAGTTTATGAGCAATTTGGAGTGATTCCGAGCTTTGCTTGATGCAGGGATATGGGTAGCAACGGGGGTTGCTATGTCAACTAACTCGTTACTAAGCTAGCCAACATACTTCTTGCCGTACGTCACTCCTTCACATACAACATATCTAACCTTCCAAACGTCGTTTCGACGATTCACGTTTCTCTGCGTTACATAATTACACAGTAGTACACGAGAACGTAATCTCAACAACCAGAATATCCATCATATAATGGAGAGGAGCTAACGTTAGCTGGGGTCTCTAGCTACCCCGCTAGGCTAACATCCCTATGGATATAAAGCTGCTGCTGTACATTATTCGGTGATGCTGTGTCATCCTGCTAGTAACCGTTATTTGCTTTACAGGAATGTAGTTTGCTTTGTGTTAAACGAGCCAACCCAGTCCAAATAAAGGAATACAGCTTCGACACTTCATATTCACTGTATTGTCTTTTTTTCATATGGTCATTCCTTTCCTGTCCTCCCTTTCAGTATTTATGACCTTGCCTTCAAACCAGACGGTAGCCAACTCATTGTTGCTGCTGGAAACCGTGTTTTGGTAAGGCTGTCAGGTGTATTTTATAACATCATATTAAACTTAGATAGAAAGATAGAACATCATTAGGGAGCTCTGTATTAAGGTTAAGCAGCATGCATCAGCACAAAGGCAAATAATTACAAAAAAATATATATACTGTATATATATCTGTAATAAACACTAGAAAAAATTTAAATAAACATCTGTATCAAATCAAATTAATGACTGGTCCCTAATCCAATGACTTTGTTTTCCAGGTGTATGACACATCAGATGGCACTCTTATTCAACCACTCAAAGGACACAAAGACACAGTTTACTGTGTTGCCTACGCCAAAGATGGTAATTGTCAGTCTTTTATAGTCAAAGCTATCATTGAAATACAAGCAAAACGTGCCCTAACATTCTTTCCCCGCAGGAAAGCGCTTTGCCTCTGGTTCGGCGGACAAAAGCATAATCATATGGACTTCGAAGCTGGAGGGTATTTTGAAATACACGTGGGTATTTCACACGTTTCACTTTACACACGATCACTGGTATACTGTTCTTCATAGGTAGAATTGTGGATCTAATTTGTGTTATTTATTCGTGTGTCCTATGTAGACATAATGACTCCATTCAATGTGTTGCCTACAACCCCGTCACCCACCAACTTGCCTCCTGTTCCTCTGGCGACTTTGGTAAGTGTGTGTGTGTGTGTGCATGTGCGCGAGTGCGTGCGTGTGTGGGATCACATTTGTGTGTGGCTATCGTGTGTGTGTGTGTGTCTGTGTGCGTGTGTTAAATTTTGGACGGTTCTGTAGCATTACTTATAAATAGATTCTGACATTTAGGAAAATAATGTATTCATGTCAGAACACCAGACAAACGGATAGTCACATTGTCTCCTCCACAATGCCCAGGTTTGTGGTCCCCTGAGCAGAAATCTGTGTCCAAGCATAAAGTGAGCAGCAAGATAACATGCTGTGGGTAAGTGACATACAGACACGCTTTCGCGTTGACTAACATTACGCCGTCGTTCCGTCATGTTGTACATTTTCGATGTCTTTGCTTTGCTGCCCACAGGTGGACAAATGACGGCCAGTACCTGGCCCTGGGCATGATGAACGGAGTGGTGAGCATCAGGAACAAGAACGGGGAGGAGAAGGTCAAGATAGAGCGGCCAGGGGGCTCCTCTTCACCCGTCTGGTCCATTGCCTGGAACCCCTCCAAGTTGGTCCTTTTCAGACGTCATTTCATCCAACTTGAACTGCATGGTGCTATCACTCTATTAGTGGTGGAACACTGTTGTCCTTGTTTGTATTGTCAGTTCAAGGTCACCTAGATGGAAAAAAATAAATATATAAAAAGGTAATGAGAATACAGGATTCATTTAGATGTGGACCTCATGCGGGGCCAGCAGATGGCAGTGTTTCACCACTACCATTTTGACGGGGACTGCTGGAGAGATAATGTCGTTTGAGGGGGAAGAATACGATGAGGGAGATATACACGCTCCTTTGGTGCCAGAGCAGCTGTGTCTGCTCTATTACGCCCTCTACAGTCAGGGCAGACATGTCGTCATCATCATCAGCAGCAGCAGCTATACGAGATAATCGCTGAAGAGAGAAACAGACAGATGGAGATAATATGTGGGAGGTTGAGTCAGAGGAGAAAGGACAGGAGGGAAGCTTGTTCTGCAGGCATAAGGTAGAGGAAGAAGGAAAGAGGAAGTTAATGAAGATATCTTTAGGAGTCAGAGATATATGTATATCTATATATACATATATATATACACGCTAAGGAGTTTAGCAAGACATACTGTATGTCTAGACTCTGGATCATGGTTATGACTAATGAATAACCATGGCTAGTCATTATAACTCCATTGTTAACCAACGACTGTGCACTCTCACAGGGACGAGCACAATGACATTGTGGCCGTGGCCGACTGGGGCCAGAAGCTGTCCTTCTACCAGCTAAGTGGAAAGCAGGTGAGCAGCGGCAGCTCCCCATGTTAACAAGTACAGACAACCAGACTGTCACCAATTTGCACCTCTGTGCGGAAAGTGTGAAGCGCTGTCAAGGCTCGGAGGAGGCGACTGACGACTGCAGTGAACCATTATTTTTAAATCCCCATCATCATGCGTTTCGTTGATTGGCACGCGAGATAACTGATAACTTCGCCGCACAGCGGGATAAAATAACCCGACGCGACAATACTTATTGGGCTGCCGTAAACCTGAGCTACAGCCCTGGGTTTGTTTTTTTTAAGCTAGGTGCGGTTGAATCCATAACGTTGGTACATTGGAGGCGATTTGGCTCCACTTCCAATAATAATTCCCCCAGAAATTTCCTCCTCTCTCCATAATCTCCTTTGGCAGCGCTGTAATTATGGACAATTATGCACTCTTCATTTCTCCGGCGTCAAACCTTCGGCTCAGGCATTGTCTGCGGCCTGTTTATCTGTTTAAGTGAACATGCTGTTTTGATTACGGTGGCTCAAAATAGCTCGTCATAAAACAACTGTCCAAATGTGTATTTCAGTGTGCAAGTAGGCTGACGGGCTGAGATGGTTCCTTCGCAGCGTGAGCAGAAACAGATGCACCGAGCTGGAAGTGATATCATTATGTACTACGGACCCTGAGTACCGCCGCAATAAAGACACGGAAAAGCATTTTTCTGTTGCGTTCGCTGCGTTCCCAAAGTCGGGGGGGGGGTTCGATGTAGCGTGGCTTTTTGATTCATGTCTCTTGATGAGTGTCTGACAATGATCCTGTCCTATCCCTGTCCCGGCTCCCCTCGTCCTGCGTGTTCACACATGAAGGAGAATGCCCCCCCCCCCCTTTTTTTCCCCCCCTTCAAGCTTTCTTTTCCGTTTCCTCAAAGGTCGGTAAGGACCGGACGCTGACCTACGACCCCTGCTGCGTCAGTTACTTCTCCAAGGGCGAGTACATCGTGGCGTGCGGCTCGGACAAGCAGGCCTCGCTCTACACCAAGGACGGGGTTCGGCTCGGCACGGTCGGGGAGCAGAACTCCTGGGTGTGGACCTGCCGGGTCAAGCCTGACTCCAACTATGTGGTGGGTCCACCTCGCCTGGAAATGTTTGGGCCCCGTGGTTAGCCCCCCGTAGGTTACTGCTCCTGTAGGTTACTACTCATGTAGGTTACTACCCCTGTAGGTTACTACTCATGTAGGTTACCACCGCTGTAGGTTACTACTCATGTAGGTTACTACTCCTGTAGGTTACAACCCCTGTAGGTTACAACTCATGTAGGTTACTACCCCTGTAGGTTACTACTCATGTAGGCTACTACTCTTGTAGGTTACTACTCCTGTAGGTTACTACCGCTGAAGGTTACTACTCCTATAGGTTACTACCCCTGTAGGTTACTACTCATGTAGGTTACTACTCCTATTGGTTACTACCCCTGTAGGTTACTACCGGTGTAAATTACTACTCCTGTAGGTTACTACTCCTATAGGTTACTACTCCTGTAGGTTATTAATCCTGTAGGTTATTTATCCTTTAGGTTGTTGATCCTAGAGATTAATACTCCTGTAGGTTATTAATCCCTGTAGGTTATTCGTCCTGAATGTCCTGTCTGGGATTAAATACGCACATTTTCTACATTCTACATTAACATTTAGTAATTAACGCTTTTATCCAAAGCATCCCATTGGAAACTGGAGAAACAAACAAAAGTACATGTTCAAGTTATATACACGCTCAGGTTTCAAAAACACATGTATTGGTCGGAAGGGAGATGATGAAAGTATATATATAAAAAAAAAAACACAAATCGACGTTCCACAATTGACATATTTTACCAGTATCCACTTTGAATGCCCCGACTCCTCAGGAGTCTTACTTATTCTCCCTCACTCCCAACAACACCTCTGCACGCCCCCCCCCCCTGTAACTAAACGGAGTGTGACACGGCGTATGAGCGCGAGAGGGAAGGATCCGCGAGCAGCCTCGGTGCAGCCAGAGACAGCGCCTTTTTTTTTTTTTTTTTTTTTTTTTAAACAAGGCGAACATTCTGTCACTCTAACGGTTCTTTTTATAGACGTGTTAATGGGATGTACTGCTATATTCTTATCTCTTTCCTTTATTTTCCTGTCTCTCTCTCTGTCTCTCTCTCTCTGTCTCTCTCTCTCCCTCTGGCCCGGTAGGTGTTGGGCTGCCAGGACGGGACCATTGCCTTCTACCAGCTGATCTTCAGCACGGTTCACGGCCTCTACAAGGACCGCTACGCCTACAGGGACAGCATGACCGACGTCATCGTGCAGCACCTCATCACCGAGCAGAAAGGTGCCCGCCCTGTCCGGCTCTCTGTCCGTCTGCCTGTCTCTCTGTCCGTCTGCCTGTCTCTCTGTTCGTCTGCCTGTCTGTCTGTCTGTCTGTCCGTCTCTCTGTCCGTCTCTCTGTCTCTCTCTGTCTCTCTGTCCGTCTACCTGTCAGTCTCTGTCTGTCTCTCTGTCTGTCTCTCTGTCCGTCTCTCTGTCCGTCTCTCTGTCCGTCTGTCCGTCCGTATCTCTGTCCGTCTCTCTGTCCGTCTCCCCGTCTGTCTCTCTGTCCGTCTCTCTGTCCGTCTCCCTGTCTGTCTCTCTGTCCGTCTCTCTGTCCGTCTGTCCGTCCGTATCTCTGTCCGTCTCTCTGTCTGCCTTTGTCTCTCTGTCCGTCTACCTGTCAGTCTCTGTCTGTCTCTCTGTCTGTCTCTCTGTCCATCCGTCTGTCTGCCTCCGTCTGTCAACCCGCTCTCCTGTCTGTCTTCCTGTCTGTCAACCCACTCTCCTGTCTGTCTATAC
>OMKI01000187.1:3634-17249 GCA_900302315.1 Phycis blennoides
CGGAATTATAACGCGTCCAGCTGTATATTTCTAATTACTGCAAATAACCCGTTCATCGCACCAACGTGACTCACGTGACCCCCCCTTCCTCTCGTCATATGATGATGATGATGATGATGATGATGATGTTGATGATGATGATGACGATGATGATGATGACGATGAGGAGGAGGAGGAGGAGGAAGAAGATGATATAACCGACAATAAAGGCGAAGAGGAGGAGGAGGACGACGACGACAACGATGAAGATGATGATAATGATGATGACGAAGAGCTAGAATCCGGAGAGTGTGGAAACGAGACGCAGCTGAGAGGGAAACCTAATGGTACAGTCAAAACCCTCGTGTCAAAGATGAAACATACAGACTTTGTTTGTGCTGAGAAGGTGGACTTCCACAAGTTAACAGAAGGGATGGATGACCTGGGAGAAAGTGATGAGGACGATGGGAGCGATGATGGGGAGGAAGATGATGATGATGATGATGACTCGGAGGAGGGGACGGAAGACGAGGATGAAGGTCAGGGCGCAGTCAAGACCTTCTCCAGAGAGAAGGTGGACGAGGAAGTGGAGAAGGGCAAGGCTGTGAAGAATCAGCTCATTCTGTGGGACCAGCTGCTCGAAGGACGAATCAAGATCCAGAAGGCTCTTGCCACAGCCAATCAGCTGCCCCAACCGCAGACGTTCCCCGAGTTCAAGCAGCGGGGCGGAGCGGAGTTTGCCGGGGCGCTGAAGAACAGCCACAAAGCCCTGAAGGCTCTCCAGCGGTCTCTGCTGGAGCTGCAGGACCAGCTGCTGCACCAGAACCCCGACACCAGGCCCATCTCCGCGGGGAAGGCCTACGGAGCCGCCGGCGACGGCGACAGCGGCGAGCTCGGCGAGGGGCCGACGGCGGCGGCGGAATCCGGCGCCCCGAAACGCAAGCTGGACGTGGGGCTGTACCCGGGCTTCATGGCCAAGCGCTTCGCCGACTTCCGGCCGTACTGCAACGCCACGCTGCAGAAGTGGCACGACAAGACCCGGCTGACCACGGGCAAGAGCAGCAAGGGCTTCAGCGCCTTCGAGCGCAACGTGGTCACCCAGGTGGAGCAGGTGCTGCTGGACAAGGAGAGGCTGCTGAGGCGCACCCAGACCCGACGCACCGAGTACCGGGTCCTAGGGAAGAGGGACGCGCCGTCGGCCGCCGCCCCCGACCAGCCGCCCGCGGAGGGCGGGGACGGGGCGGCGGAGGAGGAGGAGCTGATGAAGGCCAACCGGCACCTGAAGGACCTGGACGAGGACATCTTCGACGACGACGACTTCTACCACCAGCTCCTGCGGGAGCTGATCGAGCGCAAGACGAGCTCGGCCGACCCCAACGACCAGGTGGCCATGGGCCGGCAGTGGCTGGCCATCCAGAGGCTGCGCAGCAAGATCAAGAAGCGCGTGGACACCAAGGCCAGCAAAGGGCGCAAGGTGCGCTTCACCATCCACAGCAAGCTGGTGAACTTCATGGCCCCCATGGACCACGGTGCCATGAACGACGAGGCCCGGACCGAGCTGTTCCGCTGCCTGTTCGGCAAAAACTCAGCGCCGGAGGGGTCGGAGGTCAACGCGGTGTGAGGGGAGGCCCAGACGTCGTCGGTGAAGCCCTGGCGCCATGGCGACCCCTCGAGGCCTCGGCCTGGACTGTGTTGGTTCATATTCTTGGGACCGAAGGTTGAAGTTGCGCATGAACTTCAGTGGGAGGCAATGGGAGTTGGATTAAAGTCCATTGCTTTTTACACAAGCTTTTGGATTTGCAAAGTTGATGTGGTAATGTGTGTCAGCATAATATCTGCACATTGATAACTTTATAATGGCCTTTTAAAACACTGAATATTTGTGTTCATCTGTTTTTCTAGTATAAAGTCTCTGGATTATGATGCGCATTTGTATTTTATATCTGCAAAATAATTAACCAATATTGGGGATATATACATACATTTATATCTATATACATACATTATATATAAAATTGGGAGTTGTAGAGGAATGCTAAATTCTACAGTATATGTACAATATGTAGAAAGTTGCACCAGATAAAACGTACACTGATTCAATTCACAAGACCGAAAAATAGATTTATTACCTGAGAAATTAACATCAAAAATCTGTACAGAAAGCAAAACATCCGAACACAGGCCTCGTTTAACCGGGCGTACGCGGCTAAACGCGGTTCAAACGAACCATCAGGAAAAACAACATTGGCACATTAAATGAAACATTGCTTCATGTATTTGCAGCCTGAGGACTTTATCCCATACTTTTAAACAAATAACACCAGGAGGTAACTTCATTACACCAGAGCGAATGGCCCTTCGTCACATCAGACACAGCTTGGATTACCACCTTAAATAATGCAAATCAACAAAGGGATTGTGATTCATGTCAACGATGTTGGTGAATCATGTTCTTTCTTTGGTGTGTTCTCATGATGCTAAACAGGATGAATTTCAAGTTTGATTTCTTTGTTGGACGTTAGATCACAAATACACACACACAACTGAATTTAGTTCTGAAAAACATAAGAGTCAGCTCTGTCCTGTGCACAGGAAAGGTTGCATTGATCATTGATTTGCAGATGTTCATCTCAAAGCCCTGAAATTCAGACAGCACTAAACTACATTGCATTTTCCTTACGTATTGGGACAGTAAATCACTGGCAACATTTTGCTTCTTTGAGAGCAGGACTGTTCTAAGACTCAGCTCAACCATTCAAGTCAGTCACATTAAGGTAGTTCAGAAAATAACGTAAAAATAAGACAAAGTGTGGCTTCTTTTTCATCGTCCGTAGTCAGGCAAGAAAGGGACCATAGCAAAAGAGGCTCTTTATTTTGCATCAAGCCTTTCCTGTTGAAGAATGCATTGCTGTCAATGGGGGCGACTGCTGGGCTCAGTATTCTGCAGGTTCTGGGTCAATCCATAGTCCTCCAGACCGGTCTTCTTGGTTAGACCCCCGTTGAGGATGTCCTGGATGTGTTGAACTATTAGGTTTATGGCAACTGTAGCATGAGAAGAATAGGTCAATGTTAACAAATGGTCATATGCAATATTGATTTAAGCTAAAACTTGTATGATGATTCAATGAATACTGAGTACATTCTTTATATTTAATAATATGTTCATGTCCATTCCAGTGAGTTTGAAGCAGTCAAGCTAACCGATGTTGTCAGCACCTCTGGGTATGATAACGTCAGCGTATTTCTTGGTCTAGACAGGAGATAGGGCGAGTTAATGACATCAATTCAGTACATTCTCAGGGAGTGGGTCCTGGGCTTGGCAGGGCTATTCACCGGTAAGCAGAACTCCTCAAAGGCGGGTTTCACGAACGTGATGTACTGGCTCAGCACGCTCTCCAGGTCCCGGCCACGTTCGCAGATGTCCCGCAGCACTGGGGGCCAACAAGCACACGTTAGACCCGTGTTAGAGGGTAACACCCTCTAGCACACGTGTTGGAGGGTACGAATCGGGACTGCTGCAGTTTTCATTGATCTAGGGCTGCACAACGCCATGGTCCACCAGCTGAGCTACACAGGGTGGACTCAGAGAAGGAGACTCAGAGAAGGAGACTCAGAAGGAGACTCAGAGAAGGAGACTCAGAGATGGAGACTCAGAGAAGGAGACTCAGAAGGAGACTCAGAAGTAGACTCAGAGATGGAGACTCAGACTACACTGCTGCCGACAGCGTGAGGTTGTTGGTGGCTCACCTCTGCGTGAGAGTCTGGTATCGGCGTCCGTGTCGACAAACAGCTTCATTTGGAACATGTCCCGGATCTCCTGGGCGTAGAACATCAGAATGCCCTCACAAAGGACCACGTCTGCCGGGTACACGGTCACAGTCTCCTCCTTCCTGCACTCGACACACAAACACCGTTTACTTTTTCACAGAATCAGTTCTTCTTTGTTTTTTTTTTACCAAGGCAGGAAAATGGTCTTTAGTGTCGTCTCTGAAGTGCCAAAAAGTAAAATGTCATACATTACATGTAATTCATGCATATATGTTTCCGTGAACTGTATATTTATACATTATATATATTGATATTTATGTATTTATACCATCCTTTGGGTTTATCTCGGGATAAGCACCAGTTTTACAGCAGCCTGGATGATATGGTATTTGTGATATTGGTAGATTTATTTTTAATGACAAATCTCAAACCAATTAACAATTAAAAAAAAAAAAACACAGAAAACCAGAAGTCATGATGAAATGGAAGACAAGCCCACCTGGAATGGATGACAAAGTCGTACACGGGGATCTGCACTATCTTGCCCTCCAAGATGTCCCACAAGGTGGAGATGATGAGGTCATTATCGAACGCGTCTGAGCAGGAAGACGGGGTGAAGAAGAACGATGACAAGCAGTGGCCAACCGTGTCACTTCCCCTCCCTGCCAGTGGTCCGTGTTGTCGTAGAACAACAGCAGAACCCGCTCAACGCAGCTGATGGTATACACATCATGTCTGATGGTATACACATCAGACAGGATGTGTCCACCAACATACAGCTGAGGCGCTAAAACACTGCCATCACCTTTTTGACCCTCTGTAAATCAATGAGTTATTGATGTTTTGTTGTTTGGCATTATACAGGTCACTGGCTCACTGCATAGGAGGAACATCGGAGAACGGCTGTCAATAGCAGGACAACATGAATATTTCAAAACGTCAGACTTGATCCCTTCATAACCGACCACAGGGTCCCGGACCCCTGAGGGCTGTAGATACCTGGATGGTCGAAGTTGAACTGTCCCTTCAGCGCCCTGGCTTTCTGCTCCGGGGTGAGGACCCTGTAGAAGCTGTCCAGGCTGAGGATCACCACCTGCCTCTGGTGGTGGTCGATCTTGTTCTGTCCCAGAAGCTCCATGATCTTACTGCACACCGACGACTGTGGCCGGGGGAAAGACACACTCACGTTGCTAAAGTATTGATGGATGTAAAATGGCTATTGGGCATTTATGTAAAGCACCTAACAGTGAATTTAGATACCCATCGTTAAGGAAGAGGTAAGAGTTATTGCAGAAGGACAATACAGACAAATACAGCCCCTGTATTAGTCAAAGTATAAGCCTGTCCATATTCAAAGTGGTTGAAGGGAATAGGGGCTGGTTTAAGCCAATTATTAAAATCCCTTACTCACACTTTCAATGTTGAATTTTGTCTCTTTCGCAATTTAGATAAACCACGATTCGGACCACAATATACCCTGCTTTGACAACGTTTTTTTTCATTCTATAAAATCATATCGTCACAATCTGGGACAAAAGAAAATCCGTATAGGCTACACCTCAAACCACGTAGACTGTAAACGGGTGGAGGGGTATAAACTGAAAGATTTGGAAGAACAGGTGCCTTAATGAACGGTTGAGAACCAGGAAGCCTTAAACCACGAGAGACTCCCATCCCACTGTCCCATCTGCTGCGTAAAGGCTACGATGTAAATGAAAGACACGACGACGCACGCAGCACACTTTACTTCCCTGCCATTTGGTCAATGCTGTTAAAATTACGAGGAGCGAAAATGGGACATTTTACATAAAGATGTGTCGCTGAATTAAGACACCGAATGATGTGGGTTTTTTTTTTTATGTTGAAATCATAAGAAAAATGTCACACTCCTAGGAAACTTAAATGAAACGGCTCTCTGGAATCTTTCAAATGTATCATTTATTATTGTTGGTTTCAGTCAGAAAAGTACTGGCACCTAATATGTTGTATTAGAATCCAATCTATTAACCATGAATTATAGAACATCTGTTACATTAAAGAGCAGCACCACGTAATGGCCGCATTGTAGCCCATGTGGAGAACAATAAGCTTGTTTTGGAGCAGTACTGTCCATCCCTTTCAATCTTATAAAAGACACATTCACGGTTAACGGAGCAGTGTCGCATCGCACAGCTGACACCATTTCCCTTCATCAAGATAGGAAAAATGATTTTGTCCTGTAGCAAAGTGACCTACATTACTCGTTTTTCCCAATGTGAAAATGACATAATAAAAAGGTTGGGCAGCCTGAATGCAGTTGTTCAAGAATCGGGTTTCATTTCATCCTCAGCGTCTGTTCCTCTGGCCGAACCCCACTAGCAATCGACCAGATCTGAAGCAGCTGTTGAAAAACGTTTATGTCATCATGAACCACATGATGTAACACAGCTCCACATACCATCTTTAATGCGTTTCAATGGTTCATTCTTAATTGCATTACTCGATAGAAACAACAATGCTGGATTACTGTCCTCTAATCTTTTGAGTGTGGGGGGAAATAAACAGTAACATGACAGTAAATTGTATAAAATCGCCAACCTTGCCGCTGGCAGTTCCTCCAGCGACACCGATTAGAAAAGGTTGCCGATTGTTTTGGTCATTCGCCGACTGGTCATCCGGCTTTGTCTCATCGTCCCCTGCCATGCTTCATCTACAGCCCACTGACAGCTTACTGGAGGTGCTTGCGGCTGGCTGGATGCGCTCCTCCTTGATGATGATGATGGTGATGATGACGAAGATGACGAAAATGATAAAGATGATGACGATGACCATGATCATGATCATGTTGGGACTGCTTGGGGTGGTGGCGATGATAATTGCTGGCAATATTTTCAAAAGGCTTTTATTTACACATCTGTGTGTGTGTGTGTGTGTGTGTGTGTGTGTGTGTGTGTGTGTGTGCGCGCGCGTGTGTGTGTGTGTGTGAGAGAGAGAGAGAGAGAGAGAGAGAGAGAGAGAGAGCGAGAGAGAAACACGATGGAACCGTAGTTTATTCAATTAAAAAATGCTAAACATTCATTTTAAACATGAAAATTATAAACATGAATTATTATTTATTGTTTTTTAATTATCATTATTATTTTAGATTATAATTGTCATATTATGTATAGGATAAATATGTCTTAAATCTATACTGTATGTAACCGGATAGAACGTCGCCAGAACGAACCGGAAGTATTAAAAGACAGGCAGTGTGACCTTAAGCTAAAGCTGACTGTGCTTATTGAACCCGCACCGTTCGGTGTAATGTGTCGAGGAATTTTCTATTAAAACAGATTTCTTGAGTAAGATCTCAGTGATTTCATTCGGTGTATCGGGAGACAAATCATGAGCACTATGTTCGCGGACACCATTCTCATCGTGTTCATCTCTGTCTGCACAGCTCTGCTCGCTGAAGGTAAATTGACAAGCCCCATAATCCCCGTTTAATGGATGCACACCACATAGTCAATGATTGGAAAAAGAATCAGGATTTTTATTGAATAGATCTGGTTTTAACGCTGGTGTAGATCTGGTTGTAAGTCGGTGCAAATGACCGTAATCAGTAATTGTAATGGCTAGGCATAGACATTGCCATCTAGGAAATAGAATGTTACTCGCTGTGTCGATTCCCACTGCGGCCATCCATACTTCGAACGCGTGTGCGCAGGGTATTGGAAGACTCTTTGGTTAAAGGTGTCCACAAATGTAGCGGTCCTCTGACTTGACTTTCCTCAGGTATTACGTGGGTGTTGGTTTATCGGACTGAGAAGTACAAGCGGCTGAAGGCAGAGGTGGAGAAGCAAAGCAAGAAACGTGAGTGACCGTTTTGGTTTTGTACCGTAGAGCATCAATCACAGATGTATCCAATGTGCTGTTCTGAAAAAAACATGGCTGATGGTTTGAATTGTTGTGAAATGTGTTCTTCAGTTGAGAAGAAAAAGGAGACAATCACGGAGTCTGCTGGACGTCAGCAGAAGAAAAAGATTGGTAAGAATAATAAGTCATCGTTCGTTTTCAATAAAAACATTCTTTCCATTTTGTTGGGTATCACAAACAGTAACTGACATATAATCACCTCACTAATCTAATGTGTTTATTGTTCAACAATATTGTTTGGTAAACAAGTGAAGATGTGAGAGCTTTGTTGAATTGATTTAACAGAGAGACAAGAGGAGAAACTGAAGAACAACAATCGAGACTTGTCCATGGTAAGACGATGTATTTTACAATGGTTTGTGTGGAAAGTGACACTCAACTGTACATTACACCCTTGTATCAAAGCACACAAAAGTGTGTGTTTCAGTGTTTATTGTCTATAGATACTATATGTTCATATGTGTATTGGGGTTGTGTGCTCAGAGATGAGCCATACTGTACCGAAAGCATTTGCCACCAACCCTTGTGTGGAAATAAAGTTTATTATTAATTTCATATTTTCCTCCACAAGGTCCGCATGAAGTCCATGTTTGCCATTGGCTTCTGTTTCACGGCATTGATGGGCATGTTCAACTCTATGTAAGTATCGGCCATCTCTGCAATATTTATTATAATGTAGTTACATGTTTTTACTGCATGTGTTGTTTTTAAAGAGAACTGGAATGTCAGCAATATTAGTTTGGCGCTTTGTTTTAGCTGTAAAGCAATTAACATAGCGTGCGCCGTGATCACTTGTGTTCTACACAAAGGTTTTGTTTCATATAAAGACCTTTAAAATCCCAAGGACTCTTTTTAGTGAAACATTTGGGAGGTCTAGTGTTACAAGTGGAGTTCAAGAGCTTCCTCCAGGCCACTTTAAACACTTTTAAACACTTTTAAACACCTTAACTTCTCGTTGTTCTGCTGCGCTTCAGCTTTGACGGGAGAGTCGTGGCCAAGCTGCCCTTCACCCCCATCTCCTACATCCAAGGCCTGTCCCACCGCAACCTCCTGGGGGAGGACTTCACAGACTGCTCCTTCATCTTCCTCTACATCCTCTGCACCATGTCCATCAGACAGGTAGAACCTCCTTCAAACGTCTGTTTCAGACCGCTGAGCTTTGCTGTTACTCCCCACATTGAAACACTGGTCGGCTGGTGTACTGAATCGACTGCACTCTGAGAGGATGTGTACTGAATCGACTCTGCACTCTGAGAGGATGTGTGCTGAATCGATCTGCACTCTGAGAGGATGTGTACTGAATCGACTCTGCACTCTGAGAGGATGTGTACTGAATCGACTGCACTCTGGAGGATGTGTACTGAATCGACTCTGCACTCTGAGAGGATGTGTACTGAATCAACTCTGCACTCTGAGAGGATGTGTGCTGAATCAACTCAGAGGATGTCATTTTAGTTTAGCGACTGCAATGTGACACGCAAGGCGCTTAGGACTGCAGGGGCCGGCAACAGTAGTGTAATGTTACAGTCGTGTGAAATGATGTCTGCATTTTTTAACTTGGAAGTACTGTTTTGCGTATTGGTTTGCATAAAAACGGATTGCCAATTAATTGCGCAATATTGCAAACCCCCCCTCTGTTACCCCCCCTCTGTTACCCCCCCATGCATTCCGATCCGCTGGCCTCTCGGCCCGCGGTCAGACCTCCTGCAGGCACTTTGTTTCTGGTTAGAACGTTAACGCTGCAGTTCTTCTTCCAGAACATTCAGAAGATGCTGGGTCTGGCGCCGTCCAGAGCTGCCACCAAGCAGGCTGGTGGCTTCCTGGGACCTCCTCCACAGGCTGCCAAGTTTTCCTAAACAACACCAACACCAACAACAACAACAACAACAACACCACGACAACAGCTGGCGGTTGTGAAACGGTCATCAGAACACTGCTGTCCCGGCCTCCTCTTGGGCGGTGAGGGACTCCGTTCCGGGTGGATCACCCCACCGGGTTTTGATGGACTGTGTGGAGTTTGACCTTCCCCTGGTTTCACTGGGTCACAGACTTGCTATGGGTCTAATAACTTAACTTAATGTTGCTTAAATAACTTGTTATTTAAATTTTTTTTTTAGATTTCTTTCCTCAGAAATAATGATGATTTAGATGTTTTTGTTTTTTAAACTGACATGTCTGGATGCTGTTTTGTTTATCTGGTCTGGCGATAAATTGTCGCAGTTTTCATACAACAGTATTACTGTCATTTCTTGTTTATAAAAAGGTAATAAAGTTTTATTGATACACTTTATTGTGTTTTATTTGTCTTGTGTTGTATTTGACTGGTTATGGTACATTTATTACGATGGTAGACTTTGACTTTAACTTCAGTCAGACAACCGTATTTAGGAAAAGCAGGTTTGGCATTGGTGAATTAATGTATTATATTTGTACCTATACATCTACTGGTCATTTCACTTAGAAAAGTAATCTGGTAACTCCACAGTAAAGTGTGTCTGTGTGTCCCAGATAAGCAATTACTGTTCTGCCACAGCGTTGGAGATGTGGCTTGTGAATATCCTCTGAATAACCACGTGGTCTAGCGCTAGTTGAGCATAATACTGTTGGGGACGCTGGGTGTGACCAGAAAACGGAACACTTGATGGGAGTCCGAGTATAAACTGGGAAACAACACTGCAAACCCTCGTTGTACAGTTGGTGGTACAGTTGGGTGTCTCCCCCAGCCCGGCCCTATAGACATGTGCCGTTACCTCGTATAGAAGCGTGTTGGAAACTAAAGAAACTAAGGAAACTAAAGAAGTAAGCAGAGACACAACTTTGGCCGACCGCCTCCCTGCCACTTTAGACACTTGTTTTATTTACGTGGGCTTTATATAGATGACTATAACTGTCCTAAACGGAACACAATAACCCTACTTCAGCTTCCGAGCAGTGTTACGCAAAATGCAAGGGCGGGGCTTAATAGTAGGCGTGTCGGTTCGCGTCTCTAAAACGTCGCGTTTGGCGTCAGCTGTGTCTCTCTTCTAACGTGTCGGATCGTGGCGGATCTTTCAAGTTGCACTCTTGGTATGTACTTATTTGTATACAATGTCAATGCTATTACATTATGCATGATTATATGTGCAGGTAAATGCCGTTACCTAGAATTTGCGCAAACATTCGTGCAGAAGTATAATAAAGAACTGAACCCCTCTTGTGGTTTGTATTCTGCTCTCCCCATTGTGAACTTCAATTCAGCACCAAATCAAAATGGCCCAGCTTGTTGACACAATGCCCAGTGCATCGACTGGATCTGTTGTGGTCACGGACGATCTCAACTACTGGGGCGGCCGTCGGATCAAGTCCAAAGATGGGGCCAAATCAGAACCCGTGTTCGAACCTGCAACTGGTAGGGCGGTTCGTAGGAAGGTTCCTCTCTACATGTCATGCTTTGTGTACGCTTGGATCCTTTTTAGGACAGTGAATCTGAAAACATATTCCAGGATTTTAGTCCATTGTAAAATCAAATCCAGCGTCATGGCTCGTTCATTGAAGACATGAGTCGATGATAGGTGACTAATTAACTATTATATTTTGCAGTGTATTGTCTGTATGAGTCGACTGCAAATGCAATTAGAAATATAAACGGACCCATGAAAAAAATGCATTTTAACATAAAGGCCACTGTGAAAAAACAGTGCGTTTGAAAAAAGATATGAAGTAAAACAAAGTCATTTAACATTTGGCCAACAACATGAATTTGTGTCCGTTAGGTTATTTATCTCACAAGGATTTCACCCCACACAGCATAAGGTTTTCCTATTTTCCATGTATTAAAACGGGGGGGATTTAAAGTTGATCTATGAATGAATCAATAATACAATAATAAATAGTTTTATTGAGGCAGTGTACTCCTGATAACCGAAACGGACGTCTCTTACTCCACCTGTGGCGTGTTGGCAGGCCGCGTGTTGTGCCAGATGGTTCCGTGTGGTGCCGAGGAGGTGGACCAGGCCGTGGAAAGCGCCCAGGCCGCCTACCTGAAGTGGCGCAAGATGGCCGGCATTGAAAGGTCCCGGATCATGCTGGAGGCCGCCCGCATCATCAGGGTACGCCTGGGGTTTGTGCTCACCCGGAACCCGGGACGCCACGTGTAAGAACATGTAGAACGTGTGGTACAAGTTCTACGTGTTCATACTGCAAAAGATAAAGAAACGTGCTTTACTTGAGTACTTCTATAGGGAATGATGTGCAGTGATAAAAGGGCTTTTGCACACAAGCAACACACATCAATACTGTTGCTGCAGCAGTCAGTAACATGGAAAGTAATACGGAAGTTAATTGGCTGGGCCAATCAGGCTGGACGATGTGTAATTGGGCAGGTTGATGTCATGTGTGATGGCACGGTGGTTCGTGGATCATGTGAACGTGGACCTGTCCTCATCATAAACACACACTCATCATGAACTCTGATCGTCTGTCGAGAATGGCCCGCGACCCGCTGACGGGACGCGGGTGGTTTTTGAAGTGCGCTGAACGTGTCACCGCCACCTCCCCGCCGACAGGAGAGACGAGACAACATCGCCAAGCTGGAGGTGATCAACAACGGCAAGACCATTACGGAGGCTGTGTATGACATCGACGCCGCCTGGCAGTGCATCGAGTACTACGCTGGGCTGGCCCCTACGCTGTCAGGTGACTACACCACGACCCTGACCTAGAACTACAGCTATACCATAACCCTGACCTAGAACTACAGCTATACCATAACCCTGACCTAGAACTACAGCTATACCATGACCCTGACCTAGAACTACAGCTATACCATGACCCTGACCTAGAACTACAGCTATACCATAACCCTGACCTAGAACTACAGCTATACCATAACCCTGACCTAGAACTACAGCTATACCATAACCCTGACCTAGAACTACAGCTATACCATGACCCTGACCTAGAACTACAGCTATACCATAACCCTAACCTAGAACTACAGCTATACCATGACCCTGACCTAGAACTACAGCTATACCATAACCCTAACCTAGAACTACAGCTATACCATAACCCTGACCTAGAACTACAGCTATACCATAACCCTAACCTAGAACTACAGCTATACCATGACCCTGACCTAGAACTACAGCTATACCATAACCCTAACCTAGAACTACAGCTATACCATAACCCTGACCTAGAACTACAGCTATACCATAACCCTAACCTAGAACTACAGCTATACCATAACCCTAACCCCCTAACCCTAACCCTAACCCTAACCCTAACCCTAACCCTAACCCTAACCCTAACCCTAACCCCTAACCCTAACTCTAACCCTAACCCTAACCCTAACCCTAACCCTAACCTAGAACTACAGCTATACCATAACCCTAACCTAGAACTACAGCTATACCATAACCCTAACCTAGAACTACAGCTATACCATAACCCTAACCTAGAACTACAGCTATACCATAACCCTGACCTAGAACTACAGCTATACCATAACCCTAACCTAGAACTACAGCTATACCATAACCCTAACCTAGAACTACAGCTATACCATAACCCTGAGCTAGAACTACAGCTATACCATAACCCTAACCTAACCGTATTACCCACACCTTGAACTATAACCTAATCCTAGAACAATACCTGTAACCTAAACCTAGAACTATATTCTCATATAACCACCCTAGAACTACAGCTATACCCAGAACCCTAACTACAGCGATGCATGTCTAACCTGTGTGTGTGTGTGTGTGTGTGTGTGTGTGTGTGTGTGTGTGTGTGTGTGTGTGTGTGTGTGTGTGTGTGTGTGTGTGTGTGTGTGTGTGTGTGTGTGCGGGAATCCTGGCGTGGAACTACCCCTTCATGATCGCTGCCTGGAAGTGTGGACCGGCCCTCGCTTGTGGTCTGTGTGTGTTTCATTGTGTGTTTCTTCCTTTGTATTGTGTTGAGACTTGAGACCTGTTTGGTCAGATTCTTC
>OMKI01000217.1:276-20587 GCA_900302315.1 Phycis blennoides
TGTTTTTTGCAGTGGGGTGTAGAAGTTCTCGGAAAATGGCACACATTCACACATAGACACACACCGGACAGACAGGACGCAAACGCAAACACGCAGTTACAGTCTCAAAGGGAGTACACGCGCACACACGCACACACGCACGCGCACGCAGAACAGCGTCCTGCAGCTCCTGTTTGTGTGTGAACTCTTTAATCTGCCGCCTCTCGGCGGATCTTCCCAGGAATCTAAGATAACCGACCCATCACACCAGGCTCCTGCACTCGACTCCAAACTGGTATTTACATTTTTTGTATTTACAACAAAAAAAAACTTGCCTTGCCTTACAAAAAACAAAAAAACTGCACGCTCTCGACTCTTTCAGTGCTTGTGTTGCGTGTGACTCCCACTGGCTTGATGTGTTGTTGTCTGCTGTTTTTGCTGTTGTTGTTGTTGTTGTTGTTGTTGTTTAGAAAGCCCAGAGATCCCCACTTGGAGCATTTCAAAAGACCCAGAAAGAGAAGACGCCTACGTCTGCAGTGAGTAGCCGAAGTCCACCCGGCGTCCGGCGTCTGTGTTTCGTGTGTCGTCACGGCAATGACCATTATCGCCAGCAGATGGGCAGGGGTGAGGTGACTGAGCTATAGGTGTCTGTGGTGGTCTGCTTTTGTCTCAGAGTGACGTGGGTAGGGACGCTGGGACGCGTGACGGACCGGAAGATGGCCCTGCCGTGAAGAGCCCCAGTGGAAAACAGGTCTGTGACTAAGATTAAGTACAAGAGCTGTGATAATTGAACAAGCTGTATTTGTGTCATTGGGTAGTATTGTGGGGGCGCCACCATATGTATGATGATGATAATAATGGCAATAACGATACATTTAATTGATATAGCGCCTTTTCAAGGGGTTTCAGGTTTGGGTTCAACACACACACACACACGCAGACACACACACGCGCGCGCGCGCACGCACGCACGCACGCACACGCACACGCACACGCACACACACACACAGTCTGTGTGTGTCATTACCAGCAGTATGAAGTAGCGGATGGCAGAAGAAGGCGTGTTTCTATGAGTTTGTGTGCACACGTGCGTCTTTGTGTGTGTGTGTGTGTGTGTGTGTGCACACGCGTGTGACCATGTGACACCATGCGTGTGAAGGATGCACTCCCATGACCCGTCTTCTGATCTGCCATTGATGATTTCACAGAGCTCGTTCATGGAAACATTGAAGGGTTTTCACATAGAGCTATCCGTGAAGGTACAGCACCCTGGTTGATGTTTTGCAGAGAGTTTGAAGCTGCTGGTGGAGGGTGTGTGTGTACCGGTGGACACTCTTTTGACCAACGTACTTGCATTGGGTTTGTCACTGTGCTTCTAACCCGTCAACCCCTGATTTAAAGCGGAACCTTCAGACTCGGCTATATTCGGATATAATGTATGTCAATAATGACGACTGCTCATTGGTCTGGGGTTTGCATTCTGCTTTGGTCCAAATTTGAACAATGAGTTAAATTGTCCCGCGTATCCGCAGGTGTTTTCCCGCGGGACTCTCGTTTATTCAAAAATAGCCGTGTGTGAAGGTTCCCCCTTGGAGCCACTAGCTGCTCTGAAAGGGGACATCATCATCTCGAGGGTGTTTAACTCCAAGCCCAAAGGTCCTGGGTTCGATCCCTACGTCCACAGCTTGTACCTGTTTTCATTGTCGCTTGCTGGATGCTAAAATGGCTCATACTGGAGGGGGTGAATTGCTGTGTGGAGACATGACTCAGAATTCCTCTTGAACTCAGGATTCCAGCGAAGAAGAAGAACCATCAGAAGAGGAGCAGTCACTTGAGAGCCGCAAGCCTGAGAAGCACACACAGCCCAAACATGTAGTTATTTTGTTTGTTCGATCAATGTCTTTTTGGTTTTCTTCTTTCAATCCAAGATCCACACAGAGAGTTGTCATGGCTTCAGTAGACAGGCGAGCAGCTGTAATGAAGTCTCTGTCTCCACTCAAAGAGAGTCTGGCCCTGTCAGCCCTAGGCGTAAGAATGATGGCTTTTATTATGTTTTCTTCACAACAAAGGAAAAAGGAAATCTCCTCACTGGAATATTCCGGAAATCACCGAAAGAGAGCATAACATCTCCCTCGCTGATGGTAACCAACCGACTCTTTCTGTTCCCGAGTTCCCCCGTCTGGCAGTGATGACGTACCATCTCATCTCATCCACTGTACTTTCAACCAAGCGATCTAAAATGTATTTTTTCCCCTCTCTCTACTCTCTACTACTGCCAGGTCAGCGCGCCGGACGCAGAACCCGTTGACGGAGAGAACGTCTCCAATGTACGCTCTGCCGATGTCAGGGAACACGGGAACGCGCACATACATGCAATGCACTGCAGTGATCACGTGTCGTTACCTCAGGTGTCCTCTGATTGGATCATGTCTCTGACTTTGCCGTTGTAGGAAAATCTCGGCGTTGCCAGGGAGGTCTCGAAGAGCAACGACAGCCTGTCTGAGAACCACCTGAAGGTGAGCCCAAGAGGGGACAGGCCCTGTGTAACTCGTGCCGGTGTGCGGGTGGCCTTTTAGTCATGCTGTCTTCTGTCTCACGGCTCTTGCCGTTGTGTAGCGGACCTCGGTCAGGCTGATCTCTTTGTTGTTGTCAACAGGTAAAGGAAAAGAAGGGAATTTTCGGGGGAATCCTCCGGAAGTCCCCGAAGCCAACAGAGGCACAGGTGTGTGTGTGTGTGTGTGTGTGTGTGTGTGTGTGTGTGTGTGTGTGTGTGTGTGTGTGTGTGTGTGTGTGTGTGTATGTGTGTATGCATGTGCGTGCATGTTGTAATTGGCTCTTCCTACCCAATTTACGTGTCACAAATGATACCAATGGCACCAGATCGCAACATTTTTGACCAGACAGACAGACAGAAATACTTTAATAATCCCAGAGGGAAATTGCTTTTGGGAAATTGCTTTTCGCATTGCAAACATGCACGTGATTTGGGTTCTCAACTGGTGGGTCGCGACCCAAAAGTGGGTCGTGGACCCGTTTTCAGTGGGTTGCGGGCCTTTGTCTGGGCAAAAAATCCTGTGCTTTTATTTTGAAGAGGATTTTTTATGCAGAGGAGTGCTGTCTATTTTTTATTGCCTGAATAAGTGACTGAATAGTTTAATAGTACAGTTACTGAAGTGTTATATTATGTTAAATACATTTGAGAAGTTGAACATTTTCCTTGATTTGGGTCGCGGCTTGTCATTAAGGGGTGATGGTGGGTCCCGAAGCCAGACCAGTTGAGAACCACTGATTTAGACAGCGTACATACAGCAGGCATAAACAACATGCACAATTGTACATAAATGAACCTGAGCTTTGGACACATACATGATCATTTGTCTGTTCTGTATCACTAATTTAAGTCGACACACAAGGGTGCATCTAATAAACTCTGTCATGCCTATTAAAACAATATTGAAGCGGAAATGTGCTAATTCTGACAGATGAGATTTACAATGATGGAAAAAATAAAATAGATAAATGACCATAAGTATATTATAGATATTGTTCAGTAAATATAGTATTATGGCTTTTTATTATAAAAAAATGGTTGCACACTGGCCTGCAGTGATAGCTGTGTGTGAGGAGGGCCCTGGTTCTCTATGCTCAGCCACTTCTTGTATATTTATCTATTTTTTTACCGTTCGCACAAGTGGTGGTCCGCGAAGGGTCTTTGGTGGTACCCCTAAAGTCAAGTGGGGAAACCACTGCTGTTGATCACATCCCAAACTTCCTACAACAAGTAGATGCTCCTTTTGTCTTGCGTAAGATTAAGATAAGATCAGAGGCGTCGGTCATCCCAGATGGGGAGCTCAGGACATTGACTCTAGTGTTGGTGTGAAACGTTGCAGGACACGCAGTCTCTGGCCAGCGAGCTTTCAGCCAGCAATGACAGTCTGTCTGAGACCGCCAAGACCAATAAGGTGAGACCGTCCACGTTCTACAGTCCCTCTGTCTCCCCTATATCTTGGCCTAATGTAGGACCAAGATGTATGCCTCATCTCAGCAACACGGTTCAACAAGACGCTACATTAGCTCACACAGGAAGTAGAATGGTACAAGGGTTTGGTCGTCGCCTCACTGTTTGCTCTGAGCACCGCCTCGACAGATCCGAGTCCAGTTCCCGCCCAGCAAGTCCTTATGAATTGATAATGGTTTCCTGTGTTCCAGGACAAAGGGGGCATCTTCAGTGGAATGTTCAAAAAGGATCCCAAACCGCTGTCCGAGAGCGGCCAGCCACATGAGGTAACGTACCGCGTTGTTCCCAGCCACCGACATCAGTCGGTCCTTTTAGCATGCAAGCCAGTTTAGCTACAAGTGAAGTCAAAACAAAAGCAGGGGTTTGGGAGATGAAATGGATGCGCTTGCTTTGGAAGGACTTCATTCGTGGCTCCATGGGGTTTTCATGTGGCGGAACTGGGTTCAAGTCAGCGTGTATTCAAGTGAATGACAAGAAATGTATTGTGCCCAGTGGTTTACAATTACAATGTATTTTGCCCTTCTGTATTCTGAAGCTCTTCTATGTTTAGTGGTACGTGTCAGTTTCTGATAATAACATCACATTACTGGTAGCATTGAATCAGACATTTTGTCAAGCCACTGGTTTGATGTGTGTGTGTGTGTGTGTGTGTGTGTGTGTGTGTGTGTGTGTGTGTGCGCATGGCGCGTGTTTTTTCCAGGACGAACACTCACTCCAGGGTAAACTCTCTGTCAGCACTGACAGTCTGTCAGAAAACAAAGTACGTGTAAATGTCTCCCCTGCATGTTGGCTTAGGAAACCCCTTTTACAGTGACTCCTTGCCACTTAAAGTGTCGATAATTTGTAGTTTGAACATTTAAATTTCAATTTATTCAGAGGAAACCCCTTGTGATGAAGCGTCTCGTTTTCGAGGGGTCCTCACAAAAAATACATGCCTTGTGCATTTTCTGATTGACTTGATGCAATTGAAAGTGAATTTGCATTGGTATATGTGTGTGTGTGGGTGTCTGCCCTGAAACGGCTACCACAAGGAGAAACTATGAAAATACCCTCCCTCACCCTCTTTGCTTCAAGCTACATCCCTTTTTGGTGGCATTTCATTTGGTGACGTTGTTGTGTTCACAGGAGAAAGGCCATCTGTTCAGTGGACTTCTCAAAAAGACTCCTAAAGCACAGAGGGACAGCCAGGTAGGATCAGCACATGTGTCTCATATCTACATTTAAATCATATCTTTTTTTTTTTAAATCCTATTGACTCCTTGTGGAAATAGTGCGAGCAGAGAGTGTACAAACCTTTTGTCAACGTCTTACAAATGCAAAGCATTACACGCGTACCCATTTCCGAAAGCTGCCTCGCGCATGTAGTTCACAAAAAAAAGAGGAATTGGCGCCAGTGGATTGATCTTTGTTTCATTTTCTGTATAAGTGGTGTTTGTCATAAGGGACGTGTGGTTTCACTGGCACCCTCTACTTCCCATTTCAGGAAGATCTGTCTGGGCAGAGAGAGCTGTCGACCAGCAACGACAGTCTCTCTGAGCACAAAAAGACCAAGGTGGGTTCCTGTTTCTCTTTGCCAATGTGGACGCACAATCCATTGTTTCAGAATGAACTGAAAGCTAATGGGGATGCTGCCCGCAGTAGTGTCCTATATCTTAAACTACAAAGACATTCATGTCACACAAACATATTGCATTTACATTTAAATATGGTATCCCCCCCTGAATGTGCTTCAGGAGAAAGGAGGTGCCTTCAGTGGAATGTTCAAGAAACCGTTCAGTAAACAGGTAAGTGTTTATTGGCCTCTGTATTCTTAAGAAGGTTGATCGCTAATCTTGCAGGCAGACGGTTACAAAATTGACATACGATTAACATTGTATTTCTTTTCCAAATGATTTGTTTCCTAGGACGAACAGTCCCGTAATGAGCTGTCGGCGAGCAACGAAAGCCTGTCAGAAAATACCAAGGTGCATGTCTGTAAATGTATTTCCTTTTTTCTGCGTTGTGGTCTACGTTGGTGTTTACTACGTAAGTGTCTGCAAATGTCATGTTTTGATGAGCAGCTTCCTCTACTTCCTGTTTCAGGGGATTCTCGCCGGGCAACGGCAGCTTTCAGACAGCAATGAGAATCTGTCTGACGCCAAAAAGACAAAGGTTGCTTACATCATTTTGTGAATGCCCCTTCGATGATTTGACATACTTACTCGTGACCGGTGTAAAGATATTAAGCTAGTACAAGTTTCTGTCAGCTTCTGTTTGAACAAGGAGGAATCCTGTTGAGAACAAGATTCCTCCATGATTAAACACAGCCCGCCTGACTGGGACTGGTTTTACCAGCAGTGTGTCATCAAGAGTTAAATGACACAGAATAACAGAAACCTATTCCTGGGTATTTTGTGTGTGTGTCTGTATGTATATATATATATATATATATATAAAAGTATGAATAAATAAAATACCTTAAAATTCACTTAAAAACAATTACACACAAATTAGACATTCTAGCTGTACCCATTTGTCGCGCCTATACTCAAGTTGTCCTACTTCTTTAGTTTAATGAAAATAATGTTTATGTGTCATTTAAATTGTATAGTCGGCGCACATTTTAACTGTGTGTACACGTGCGTAAACATTTGTGTTTTAGGACAAACTGTTTGGTGGAATGTTCCGGAAACCTCCCAGACCAGTAGACGCTGTACAACCAGACGAGGTAAAAGTGTGTAGATTTGTCACAGTATTGTCTAATAAAAAGATACCAAAGCAACAAGTAATTTGCCTTTACATTATTCTACTTGTTGTCTAACTAAAATAAATTTTTACACCTAATCGGCGGCAAGGGATACGAAAACGACCAAAAAACATTTGTTTGCGTCCACCTTATTGATGTTTTAACTTGTGTAGGATGAGCAGCCCCTAAACAGTGACCTCCTGCCCAGCAACGAGAGCTCAGCAGAGACCAAGGTCAGTCGAGGATGAACCAAAACTCGGCCCGACAGTTGCCTAATGTTGTTGTCTGCATAGACATAGCTACTAGCTGCTAATTAGCCTCCTGCCTTCGTCCACCAGGAAAAGGGAGGACTGTTTGGTGTCATTCTTAAAAAGACTCCCAAAGCCACCGGAGACACCGCAGAGGTCAGTCCAAAGGTTCCAGTGATGGGAAAAGTCCACGCTTTAAACACTGCTTTCATCGTTTACGTATGATGTTGTTGTTGTTTTTAGGACAAAGATGGCGATAAGAAACCGCTGATCAGTGGTGACGGTCTGCCTGAGGGTAACACTGCGAAGGTGAGTGGTGGGTTTAATGAGGTACGGCTTTGAAAAAAAAAAACTACAGTCAAATCTCAACTCTTCTTACGAGGTCATTGTTCGTGAGGTCACACGTCTTAACGGTTAGTTTACACTCTGTGGCTCGTCAGGAGAAAAGCATCTTTGGAGGAATCTTTAAGAAGCCCCAGAGGCCAACACAAGAGGACAACTCCGATAAAGAGGTAAAGATGATACCGCTGGTAAAAAAAAACCCATAATATATATAATTACGTTCAGTCATAAGTCATTTATAACCCTTCAGCCTATCAGCCTATTCAGTGGACTGTACCAACTGGTAGGCTGGTATCCGTCATACATCAGGGTGGGCATACCCACTTGTGATGTCACTAATGGGTAGATTTTGACATTGCTTTTAATGGCTAATCAACATCACATCAGGTGGTAAAATAGGGATTAATGATACATTCGGCATTAACTAAAGGCTTATAAATGACTTATGACTGAACGTTATTTTTAAGGTGCAACAAGAAAACTCTTTGTATGAATCAACTGTGATTGAGATGACTATGAGATTCATTTGTGCTTCAAATTCAGGAGTCGAACCAGCCTGAAGAAGAACTCTCTGCTAGCTCCGAAAAACTCTCTGAGACTGTAACTCAGAAGGTACTATGGGTTTAGTTTTTTAGTAATGACAAGTAAAACATTTGTGTTCTCTGAATTATGCACATTGATGGGGAAAAAAACCCCAATATCAATGTTTTATGTATGAAATTGGACTATTAAGAAGGACATTCAGATGAAAACACCAGCTCAACTGATGCAACAAACTTTATGACAAAAATGTAAAACCTCACATCATATCTGCTGTCCACCAGGAAAAGGGAGGACTGTTTGGTGGGCTTCTCAAGAAGGCTCCTAAACCCACTGTGGACAACACCGAGGTGAGTCTGTGTGTTGCACTGCCGTGTTAAAAACTCTAAACTTTAGACACCACGCCCTGCTTTCATTGTTTATCTGTGCAGTTCATGTTTCAGGACAAAGACGCCGATAAGGAAATCACAGCCAGCAATGACAGTCTGTCTGAGGGTGCACCTGCGAAGGTGAGCTGTGGAACCAGCAAGGTGTTTAAGATTAGAGCAGCTTTCAAAAAGGGTCACACTTAATCACTAAACAAACTCACTGAAATGGTTTTAAAAGGTCACTGTCCATGTAATCCCAAATCTTAACGGTTAGTTTACACTTTGTGGTTTGTCAGGAGAAAAGCATCTTTGGAGGAATCTTTAAGAAGCCCCAGAGGCCAACACAAGAGGACAACCCTGACAAAGAGGTAAAGACGAGGACACTGTTTACAGAAAGCTGTTTCGGGAATCAACTGTGATTGAGATGAACGTTCAATGGATTTGTGCTTCAAATTCAGGAGTTGAACCGGCCTGAAGACGAAATCTCAGCTAGCTGTGAAAATCTCTCTGAGACCACAACTCAGAAGGTACTTTGGGTTTAGCCTTTTCTTGAAAGCCCCACAAACATTTGATATCTCTGAATTATGCATGGTCATTGGTGGAGAGAATCATAATATCAAACATTTATAGTTGACATATGAATGAAATTTGACCTATTTAGAAAGTGTTCATAGAGCAGCATAACTTGTGGTTTAAATTCTTTGAAAATGTAATTATGTTCAACCCTCAAGGTTTCCCCTGTAATTCTTGATCACAAATGTGTCTCTGGATAGTAGTTTTAATACTTAAAAGTGTATTTTGTCGTACAATGTTGTTATATTAGTAATGCAGTAAGCCAAACTCTTTCAGGAGAAGAAAATGGGTCTTTCTGGTTTATTCAAGAGGTCGGCCAGCATCGACAACCTGGACCAAGAGGTCGGTTTGGGTCTGGTCCCACGTTTTCCTTATTTCCCATCCACGTCCACCTGCAGCGGCTTCTCTGTCTCCGTGTTCGGCCACGACATATCATGAACCATATTTGTGCATTAACTTCAGTGGTGAATGCAATTGAATTTGTTTAGCCAGGAAATAAAAAAAACAATTGAGACAGTGTGTGTTTTAAGCAGGAGCTAGCAGAGATGGGTGTTTCGTTAGAAAACAATGAAACATATGATGCTAGCATGCAAGCTACTTCATTAGCGTGTCGCCCTTGTTGTCCACCAGGAAAAGGGAGGGCTGTTTGGTGGGCTTCTCAAGAAGACTCCCAGAGCCACTGGAGACACCGCAGAGGTGAGTCTGTGTGTTCCAATGCCGAGTTAAAAAGTCTAAACTCTAAACACCCCCTCATTGTTTATCTGTGTGATCCATGTTTCAGGACAAAGATAAGGAAATGACAGCCAGCAATGACAGTCTGTCCGAGGGTAACGCCGCGAAGGTGAACCTTGAGATTAGCACAGCGTTGGAAAAAGTACCACACTTCACTGTCCATGAAATATCTCACATCTTGACTTTTGGTTTACACTTCATGATTCATCAGGAGAAAAGCATCTTTGGAGGCATCTTTAAGAAGCCCCAGAGGCCAGCACAAGAGGACAGCTCAGAGGTGACGATGAGGACACTGTTTAAACTTTGAATTGTAAAACACTGTTGAACGTGTTTTAGGAATAAAATGTGACTGAGATGAATAAGCATGATGATTTCTGGTTGTGTTTCGACCCAGTCTGAAGAAGAAAAATCGGCTAGCTGTGAAAACCTCTCAACTCAAAAGGTACTTTCCAAAGAAATTAAACAGTATTATTTTTATGTCGCTATTATGCATGCTATTCAGAGTTGGCAGATGTTTCATTTAGAAGATGAGGATAAGGAACAGTATGTTCAGATAAGCATCATTGACGAGCTTAGCTGGTTTCTTATTTCATGGGAACTCTGGACTTTGTGGTTTGAAGTTTGAATATTGGGAAACAGAAAGCTAATACTCAAAACATAACGTGGTGGTTTTTGTTGCAGTTACCTCACCCAATCAATCTGTCTTTCAGGAGAAGAAAGGAGGTCTTTCTGGGTTATTCAAAAGGACCGCAAGCATCGACAACCTGAACGACAACGACGTGAGCACGAGTTTAACTAAACAAACTAGTCATTTAATACGCAATTAACTCGTGTCGCTTTCCTCCTCTCCCCTGTACGTTCCTCCATACTGCCGTATGTTCTGTCAGATATTTCTTCTTCAGCTGCTCACTTCCTATTCTTCCGAGTACCCAAATGAAGTCTGCGAGTACAAGACTTTTGCTGCCCGTGGCAGAGTAACACGCTGTGTTCGTGTCTTGCAGGAGAAAAGCATCTTCAGTGGAATGTTTAAGAAGTCACCGAAGGCTTTGGAGGGTTCTACAGCCGACGAGGTACACGGCCTTGTCTTTCACCTCGCCGCTAGAATCTCACCTCACACTGTTTTACTGTGCGTGTGCGTGCGTGTGTGCGTGTGTGCGTGTGCGTGTGTGCGTGTAGGTGTGTGTGTGCGTGCGTGTGTGTGTGTGGGTTGATGCCCGTTTTAATTCTCCGTCTCGCATGCAGGATCAGGTCAGCGGCGATGAACTTTCAGAAACGGCAAAGGTATCTTTTGTGTAATCACAATCTTTGGGTGGGCTTGTGTTGACTTGAGGGGGTGACGGTTTGTAATAACGTGTTTGACATTCACAACATTCGTTCATGTTGCAGGAGAGAACGGGAGGGATCTCCGGCATGTTCAAACGCCCCCCCAAACCATCGCCACGCTCGCAGGTCTTGACGGTAATAACCATAACTTAACCGTATTCCGGCGTCGCCTGACGTCGGAGACGCAAGAAGTGAAGTCCGACTTTAGTCGCCTTGAACCCGACTTGCCTGCAGACGCGCCGCTTTGAAAAACAACGCTGTCCTGCTTCTAGTTGAGCCCCTGCTGTGATGTGCACCTTTTTCCTGCAGGACCCTCTCCACGATGGAGAAGACCCGGGCGAGAGTGACAGTGAAAGTACGGGGTTAAAGGTCAGCGGTGCTTCCAGGTGGCCGTCACCGATGCTTCTGGCTCGCACACGGGTGCAACCGGGCCGCGCCGTCCCAATCCACTGATCAGGTGTCTGTCTGTTGTTTTTCAAAGGAAAGGGGGAATGAAATGTCTGCCAGCAACGACAGTCTCAACGAGATGTCCGCCGCAAAGGTACGCTTTGAGTCGCGTGGCGCGGACCGGCTTGTCATTTTTTTTATCTGCAAGATATTTCTCACAAATGTATTTGTTTTAACATGTCCATGTTGTGTGTGTGTGTGTGTGTGTGTGTGTGTGTGTGTATGTGTGGGCTACCTTCTCCTCAGGAAAAGAAGAGAGGCCTTGGTGGAATGTTCAGAAGAACCCCTAAAGCAATGGAAGATCAGGTAGGCCTGCACACACGATGATGATTGATTTCATGTTGGAATCGCTTCTCCCTTTTGACCAGGCTTGAGAGGCGTATGCAAAAACCTAAATGATACACATAAATATAGCCAAGTGAAAGTGAATTACAGTAATGTAATATTTGCAGATTGAGAGCAAATACTGAATTGTGACCCAGCACTTCACCATTTTTCAGGACGAGGATGAGCTCAGACCACCAGGGGGCGGCAGTAGGCTAAAACGCAGAAAGACCATCACCAGGAAAAAACGGGTGCGTTTGCAATTATCGCCCTTCAATTAATTCAAGCTCCAGTTGTTTGTTGTACTAACTGCATCATGCGGTGGAAGTTATCCCATGCCATAGCCCTTCGAAGTCACAAATGAATACCAAAGTTAAAAAAATTTGCTTCAGTGTTATGTAGATCACATTTGTTGGTGCTGTATTTAAACTTTATATCATCTGGTTATTTTTTTGTTCCCACTTGCTTGCATGATTTGCCTACTGGGCAGAACAATTGTAAGACTCTCTGTTGTGCTCTTTTTGCCTCAGGTGGTGTCGTTCCGAGTCAAGCGGACCCTTCCCAGAACTGCCAAGGTAAATCCTTCTGCCCAGGCATCGGCACCACTGCCCACTTACTCATTTAGGTCATTTAGATTTACAGATCAGTGTCTATGAAAATTATTTAAACTCTCCACTCAGATATTCACACTGAATGGCACCTTGTTTAATCAGGGCTTTGAACCAGAATGTTTTCCAAATTGTTTCGTTCTGAACAAAAACAGTATTTTAACGTTTACGGTTTTCGGTTCAACCCTAAAATTGACGTTCCTGAACTGGTTAGAATAAAATAATAAAGTTCCTGAACCGGTTAATAATGTTCCATGTCAGCTGTGGGACATACAAATAAGTAGGCTGATCATTTGGACTTTAAAAATGATCTTATGTCTCTATCCTGTCATCAAACATTAAAAAGCACTATAGGCTACATTATGTTAGCAGCATAACTGTAATTCTGACATGCTTAACTTTTTTGTCAGTATTATACATGAATTAAGACAACGAAAATGTATGCCATGTTGTTTATTGGCAAAGAAAGCATAACAACATTTGGCCAAAAACTTAAAATGCCAAATATGAGAACTACCGTATTAACCTACATTTTAAATAAAGACTTAACAAACTAGGGTAGGTTATGCTGGGCAATAGCCAGGTACTGCCAATGGTAACTGTCCAACTTAGCTATATTTTCATTAGCTGGACCGTGCAGATTTTTACAACAATGCAGTGAGATACTTGATAAAATATTTACCTCTTATGATTGAGGCTACAGCTTGTGCATAGTCATATGATCTTGATTAGGCTACTTGTTGGCGGCAAGCTTCTCTATCTACATCTCTTCCGAGGAGTGAACGACTGGAAGTGAACATCACCAATTGTTGTGTTTGCAATTCATTATAGTTTACAACCACTAGGTGGCGCTGTGTAATTGTGTAAACTATGATGGTAGAAGAAGGAAGAGGAGAATGCATACAGAGAGAATGCGACTGGCATGTATTCTGACTGCTCCGTTGAAGTAAACTATCTTAAAGGATTCTACGTCTCTTTCCTTGATTCACGAATGTAACACCAATCATATTGCGTTTAGAAATCTTGTTAAAGATCGAAAAAAATTACATTATTAACCGGTTACCATTATTTTAAACGATTCTGATCCGGAACATAAAAAAATGTAAAGTTTCTGGTTTCGTTTCTGTTCCTTGCAAAACATCAAAAGTTTCTGGTTTTCCTTTTCGTTCCCTGAACCGGTTCAAAGCCTTGCGTTAAATACACTGCATTGTGAGTTAGTAGTAGGCCTACTTGGTTTGTCGAATGCTTTCATCCCAAGAGATGTGCACTAAAAACTGATATAGGTGACTACAGGCAATGATGGACGTGCGAGTAGTGAGACCTTTTATATCTCCAGGAGCTCCAGTCGCCTCCAGCCAATCAGCGCTCCTTGTCCAGGGTTTGCTGGTCGGGGCGCTGGCAGCATGGCCGCCGTTGAAGCAGCTTGATCTGATGTTGCTCTGTTCACTCCCCCTGTGTCCCCTAGAGCTCTGACATGCTCCCTGTACTGGAGGAGGAGGGTTTGGAGATGACGGAGATGACCCCCATACAGGTGAGCCAGAAGATCCTCCCACCCGGCCACCAGGCTTTGTTGAATACTGGATTCTGATTGGTCTCATCAGTATTCCACAATCTGTTATTTCTGAATATAATTCTGTGTATAACAGAATGCTAGGATGCCCGCTGTACATTATTCCTTACATAAGTGCAACTTGTAGGATAATTACGTGGAATTGTGTGTGTGTGTGTCTGTCTGTTTAACAGGAGGGCTCAGTAGAGATCCAAAATGTGGAGATGGCAGCCTACCCTACCGAGGGCGATATCCACAATGTTGAGGTTGGTTTGTGTGTTTGTGTGTGTGCGTGTGTGTGTGTGCATGTGCGTTGATGAGCACATTATACCTTATAATGTCTGTGTCTGTTCTTAAACCATGTCTTTTCTTTTCAGGATGAAAGCGATGAACTGATGGAGTGGTGGAACGGTGTTGTAGGTACGCTGGGGGAAGCTTTATTTATTTATTGTATATAATGGAAGGGTACCAGTGTGGTTTTTATTATAAAGTGAGCACAGTCTTGTGGATTTTTGTCTGTTTGGTCTGGTGAACGCTGACCTTTGATTTGTGGGTTGCCAGGTTGGGCCGAATGGAACGAGACCTCCAACTTCCAGGAGGAGGATGAGGAAATGTGAGTAGAGTGGCATTAGCGTTCCTTGTTAGCCTCTCTTAATAGCTTACAGCCAAGTTTTTGAAGCGTCTTTGCTTTGCGCATGCTTTGATTGTGCAAAGGTAAATTGTCCCACTTACGGTGCCAGGCGCAGTCGACCAGAACAGATATTCTCGTCGAGCATTTCACTCTGACGGGATGCACCTTTTAGAACTTCTTAACAAACGGTTAACACTGTCTGTCCGTCTCTCCCTCCCTCCCTCCCTCCCCCTCCCCCTCCCTCCCCCCTCTCCCTCCCCAGGGCGGTGGAGCAGGCGGCCGACCGTCTCTTCATGGCCGCCCGGCTGTTCGTGCGCATCTTCAACCAGCGGGGGGCGTCGCTGCAGCAGCGCATCCTGGAGCTGCTGGCGCAGGCCGACGCCGCCGACCAGTTCCACAAGCGCACGGTGTCGGCGGCGGTGGGCGGGGGCGTGGCCAGCGTGGCGGGCAGCGTGGCCACCATCACCGGGCTCATCCTGGCGCCGTTCACCTTCGGCGCCTCCATCATCGTGACGGCGGTGGGCATCAGCGTGGCCACGGCGGGCAGCATCGCCTCGGCCACCGCCAACATCACGGACGCCGTGCACTCCAACATGGACCGCAAGAAGGTGGAGAAGATGATCCAGGGCTACCAGGACGAGATCAAGGACATCCAGGAGTGTCTGGAGTTTGTGCAGGTAAGGGGACATGAATGAATGAATGAATGAATGAATGAATGAATGAATGAATTAATGAATGAATGGTGGGAGGAGGAGGAGGAGACAGGGGTTGTCTTGGGGGACAGATGTCAGAGCCAAACGTACACGTTATGCAAAGAATCGGTTGTGAAGTACTGGATGTTTTCTTTACTTGGAGATTTTTTCTACCTGCTTTTTAATCACATTTACATGTTTGTGAGATGAGTAGCATGACGAGCGAGACGCTCTGCGCCTTATTATCCATTTAGCATCTCTAGAAAATCGATCGCATACCACTCCTTGAGCATTAACCCCCCCCCCCCCCCCCCCCACCCTCCGCCACACCTTTAGGAAGGCATGAACACCCTGCAGGAGTGGGACTTTGAGAAGTACTCGCAGAGCGCCGCCAAGAAGGCGCTGAACCACAACATCAAGCACGTGATCAAGGAGGGCGGCCGCGCCGGCAAGGCCCTGGTGGTGAAGACCAACGAGCTGATCAGCACCGTGCAGGTGCTGGGCGCGGCCGGCGGCGCGGCCAAGGCGGCGCAGGCCATCAGCGTCACCACGGGCGTCATGTCGGCCCTGTTCCTGGCGCTGGACGTCTTCTTCCTGGCCAAGGACTCGCACGAGCTGCGCAAGGGCGCCAAGACCAAGTTCGCCAAGAAGATACGGGAGGTGTGCAAGGACCTGCAGGACGGCCTGCTGGAGCTGAACAAGGTGAAGTCGCAGCTGCAGAAGACCATGGACGGCATCGAGCTGGAGGAGGTGGAGGAGATCCTGGAGGTGGAGGAGGAGGTGGACGCCGAGAGCGGCGACGAGCTGGAGTCGGACCCCGTGAAGCTGGCCCAGCTGTACGACGAGCTGGACGTCATGGAGGAGAAGCTGGACAAGAAGGTCCAGGAGGAGAAGGAGCAGAGGGAGAGGGCACAGAGGGAGAAGGAGCAGAAGGAGAAGGAGGAGATGGAGAAGAAGGAGAGGGAGCGGAAGGAGAAAGAGGAGAAGGAGCAGAAGGCACAGATGGAGAAGGAGAAGGAGGGTAAGGATGAGGAGCAGAGGGATAAGGATGATAAGAGTGAAGGGAAGGAAGAGTCAGGAAGCGTTCGAGAGCAACAGGAGAAGAACACCAAGAGTGGAGGAGGAGACAGCAAGGACAGCAGCAAGAAGAAGAAGAAGGAGGAGGTGAAGGACAACAGTAAGTCGGCGCTGCTCCTCACCTCCCAGAGCGTCAAAGCAGAGAACGCAACCCGGCCGGCGAGTCAGAAGGAGCCGCTGGTCAAGGGCGGAAAGCAGGCGAAGGAGGAGAAAAACAGAGCCGCCACCCAGAGAGAACGCGCTGCCGGGGACGTCCGGCGCCCGCACGAGGGGCAAGAGGAGAAAGGGGAGGAGCCACTGCCGGAGGATCCCGGGAAGGGCCGGCGGGAGAAGGACAGGGACGGCGGTAGGGGTTGGTTCGGAGGCCTCCGACGGGGGGGCACCGAGGAGGCGGCGGGCGGCCAGAAAAGTGAACGCGAGAAGGAGAGGAGCGGGGTGGAGAGACACGGCAGCACGCACAGCAGCAGCACGCACAGCAGCAGTCGCCACAGCAGCAGCACACACAGCAGCAGCACACACAGCAGCAGCACACACAGCAGCAGCACACACAGCAGCAGCAGCGGCAGCAGTGGCGGCGGCGGCGGCGGCGGCGGCGGCGGCGGCGGGAGCGAGAGAGACCGAGCCAGGGGTCCGGGCGCGGGAGAGGGAGGAGGCCAGCCGCCGAACCGGGGAGACGGAAGCAGGCGACGGGACGACGAGCCGACGAGGGCGAGCCAGAGGGACGCGGGGCGGGGAGGCGAGGGAGCGCAGGCGAGCAGGAGGGACTCGGAGAGGAGCCAGGACAAGGGGGCGGCGGCGGCGGCGGGGTCCCGGACCCAGTGGCACCGCACGCTGGATCTGGACGCCGCAGGGGAAGTGGGAGACCGCGAGAGCCACGGGGTGAGGCGGGGGAGCCGGACCAAGAGCGAGAGAAGCGGGGAGGGCGGGGGAGGGGAGGTCACCAGAGGGGGCAGCTCTAGGGAGCCCCGGCGCCAAGGCTCTCGCTCCCGCGCCAACGCCGTCCTGTCGGATGGTCTGAACATATGAAGCGCACGGTTGTAGTGTTTAACGTCTCTGGTACTTCTTGCGGTTCAAAAACATGTTAATATATAACTCAGGGTGGTCTCTTGTAAGATTGTATTTATTGGTTGTTGAAAATATTGAGGTTATTACATGAGTGTAATAGTACAAGTGCCTTATCTGCAAAATGTACAAAGCGTGTTTTCTAAAGAAGGTTTCTAGGACTTGTGTCTACTCCTGTTGTAATGCCTCGAGGATCGTTCACTGTCTTATGTTATGGCGATTCATGGGGTTTTTCTGTGTAATTGTGTACATCCTTAAAAATAAAAGTTTTATCCCAACCTTGGATATAGTTCTCTGTGGAATTAACCCTATCGAAATAATTGACTGAAAAAACAACCTCTTGGAACGTTTTGTTGTATAACAGCAGCAAAACAATCTTTTACTTAACACTATGCCACTATTTTGTAAAAGCTCCAATAAATGAATCCTTACTGTACTCGACATATATATCCTGTTAACTCGGCATGTTGGAGCCCAAATATGACGTCATTGAATTGACTATAGCTGCTGCTAACTGTCCGAGGTCTTTGAACGCAAGAGAAACCCACGCCCCCTGCTGGTGATGCTGAGGTCCTTCCTGGAAACCCTGCCCGCGGTATCCAAATGGAGGTCAGCCCCAACCAGGTCCTCAATGGAGCACATATATGAAGACATTGTAGGAGTTTCGAGCCGTACTACGACACATTGTTTCAAGTTTTCAAAAGTTTATTGTCACATACTAGATAACAACGTACATCATTACCAGCAGTGGAGTTCTTGGAGCTTGAGTGAACTCATCTTTGCATAATAAAATTTTATAAAAAAATAAAAAGTATATATACCTATAGATAATAACAAATCAAATCAAATAAGTGGCAGAATTGTCAAGTAAGTGGCAGAAGTTGCTTGAAGCATTTAGAGATGGGCTTTTCCAGAGTGTGCTGAATGACTCAGAGCGTGTCTGCCTCTATGGTAAACAACTATGTTATATGCCTTCAACCAAAAAAGATCACTGTTTTTCCCTTTTTGTTTTGGGGCAGTTTGGTGCTTTTTTTTGGCGCAATAATTTTTTTGAGTTGAGTTTCTGGCGTGTATGTTTTCAATGATGCTTACATGGTTTAACATTGTTGTGATTGTACTCTTCTTGTGCTGTGTTGTTCTTGATCTGGACTGGTTTAGCAGGCAACTCCCCACTTTCACTACTTCATGGTGCGCTGCCATGTTTCTCTCACTGTTTAGATTGTTCTCCTTAATGCCACATCGGGTAAATAAGGACACACCTCAGTTCCTGCTATTAAAGCTGGCATGGAAATAAAATAGGTTATTTGGGGCCAAAGACTGCCCTAGGTCCGGCCTAAAACCAGCGGTACCTTCAGAATAAGAGTGAACGAGTCGGCCAGCGATGGAGCTACAGTTAACAATAACAACGAATCAAATTGCGTAAGAAACCATGACGTGCTATATTAAATGAGAGGACCTTTTGGTCTTTATTTGTCAATCTCTTGTTTAGATATGGGAATGAAATTTGTTCTTGCCATTTGACCCATCCTATTGTACATAGGAGCAGTGGGCTGCTATGTTCAGCGCCCGGGGAGCAAGTCGGGGTTCCGTGTCTTGCTCAAGGACACTTTGACATGCAGACAGTTTGGAAGTGGGGATACGAGGGGATCGAACCGCCGACCCTACGGTCAGAGGACGACCTGCTCCGTCCACCCGCTCTATCCACTCTATCCACTGAGCTACTGCCGCCCCTGTATTTGAACGACGATGAGGAGAACAAAGGTGGGGTTGGTTTGACCAGTCAATTGAACCAACGGGTGGCTTGCCCGGTGGCATTCAATTAGTAACCTAAACTAAGGCGACCCGCAGTCGCCACTCTCCTGCGGTCCATCGCTGGGTGCCACGTAACCGAGGGCGGGCTCTTGTTCATGTCGACAGTGCTTTTTCAAAATGGACGCTCTGGTTCCATCTTGAGCTTTCGTTTGTCAAAGCTGCAGCCTGGGTTGGCGATTCAATGTTTCGTGTCAATATTTGGCCTCCATAGCCTGTGAGTTGTTGACATACAGTGCTCGCGTTGACAAATGTAGATCAACAGTAAATCAATGAGCTGCTTAAGAGGGCTGAGGCTTACTTGAAGCATGTCGCGTTAAGGTACATCAAGACGTTTCAAAAGGGACCACACAATCATGAACGCTAACCCTCTTGTCAACCTAAAGTGGCAATCTCGATGATTTTCATGTAGACGTGCTATATTTATACTTTCTATATCTCTTTCTATATTTATACATTCTATACTGTGTTACGTCCCTATCTATCACCAAATGAGGGAACACAATGGTGATTGAGCCTACGGCCCACTGATGAAAGCCTATGCATTTGCAGTATATTAGATTAATATAATAATAAAATATAATAATAATTATACTAATAATAATAACAACAATAATAATAATAATATTGAGTTTTAAGTGATTTTTGAGTTTTAATCATCATTTGAAACATCTGCAATTATTTCAGTTCAACCAGTAAAAACAACTAATACATTTCTTTCTTTCACCGAGATGCACCACAGAGCAACACAGGAAATCATTCCTGCCTGTGGTCATCAAACTATACAACACCTCCCTCTGAGTCAGCTACCCCCTCTCTTTAAGTGGTCACTATCACTTTAGTGGTCACTTTATAACTGATTTGTGTATATTTATGTAGATTTATGTATGTATATTATGTATGTATATGTAATTTATGTATTATGTATATTTGTGTTTATATTTATATTTATATTTCATTCACTCCTGTTTTTTACTTTTTTACTTTTACTTCTATACTTTTTTTCACAATCTACTGGAGTATTTGTAACAAATGCAATTTCCCTCAGGGTGCATTAAAGTCTGTCTGTCTGTAATCATTCAAGTGTACCTATACTCGTTGGTCTCGTTTTGTGCATTAGAAAACATACACACACAGACGCACACACACACACACACACACACACACACACACACACACACACACACATGCACACAGGGATGTCGATCCTTGTGTAAACAGTGTGTCTTGGGATAGTGAGGGAGGAATCTTCCCACTTCACCTT
>OMKI01000292.1:4287-19553 GCA_900302315.1 Phycis blennoides
GCTCCTGGCACGCACACACACACGCACACGCACGCACGCGCACGCACGCACGCACACACGCACACACACACACACACACACACACGCACACACACGCACACACTCACGCACACACTCACACACGCACACACACACACACACACACACACACGCACAATTTTCACATGCAATCCATGCAAGTGTAGTGCATGAATTGTGCATGAACAAGCTGCGTAAAGGATGTGCTCTCCATCTCTCTCTCGCTCGCACAACATGCCTCTCACCCGCACAACATGTGCCAACTGATAACTAGCTCAGCTGCTTGAATGACAGAATCAGTGAAGGACATTTGGATCAACAATGTGATTATTTTTGAGGGCTTTTTTTTTTTTGTTTGTTTTTATTAAAATCAGTGTATATTTCATCGTACATTCATAAAACATTCAGGGATGTAGCTTAGGATGGCCAGGCCTTACGATTGCCACCGCTCATTATCAAGGAATCACTGTTTTTGTCACAGCTCAGTGAGGGAGCTGATGGCCAGTTGTTATACATCCACGAAGACCTTAGTTCCCCGGTCAGCACTCTGTTGCTGGTGCTTCCATTCATTAGAAAAAGCTTTCCATGGGCTGGATAATCTGCTCATCGCTACATCTGTTATCCTATGGCTCCTCTTTTTTCACATTGATTCATCCATCTTGCCCTAGTGCACATCCTTGGACTTTTGGTTTACCATCAATTCTTTCTTCCTCATGGAAGAGACGGTATCGCAAAACACCATGCATTATTGATCTGGGCCGCGCAACACAGCGTTAATGGTCGGGATGCTGCGGTACATCTCTCCAGTTGTAGATCACAGTCAGACAGTGTGTAGAAGACCACTGATGGCCTTGTCAGGAGGTAAGCAGGCAGACCGAGCTTTAGAATAGAACATTATTCCAAAGGCACCAGCACTGCATTCAGGCATCGTCTCTGAGCCACGTGACCGACCTTGTCACCTGCACACTGCTGTTTCTAGAACAGCACACATGTGAAATGTGTCACAGTGACGGCAAATTTTTACAAATTTACTGAGATTTTTATTGTTGTGTCATTTAAGAAGAGAAGAGAGGACCTTTCTGTCTTTCTATCACTGCTCCTATGTACCATTCTGTAATGGTACGTCGGAGCAGTGGGCTGCTATGTTCAGCACCCCGGGGGGCAAGTCGGGGGTTCAGTGTCTTGCTCAAGGACACTTCGACATGCAGAGAGTTTGGAGGTGGGGAACGAGTGGACGACCCACTCTGTCCACCTGCTCTATCCACTGAGCTACTGCCGCCCCTATGAGTGAAATCCACTGAATTCACCTCGTCATCCCTGCCAACTCAAGATTGGGGCTCACGCTACAATATGTTTTTTTTTTACAATATGCTACACTATATTTTACTTTATCTGTCTTGGTTGCTATATTATACTTTTGATATCCTGTACACTATGCATTGAAATGTATTCATCCCAAGCAGGAGTTGGAGAAAGGGGAACTTGCTTGACCAAGAAGTGCTTTGACAACCATGTGAAATCAGTTTTATTATTATTCAAACCTGATATGATAAGCAAGACATGAGAGACATGAAAGTCTGGAGCTCTAGCTGGCAGCTAACGATATAGGATCTTTAGCTAGTTGCTCACTAGCATAACATTGTTGGCTAACGTTGGCTGGCTCAAGATGTCTCCCATGAATAGCATGCATACGGCAGGGTCATGATTTAAGCCTTTTTTTCAGGCAGTATTTTAAGAATGACCATTTTTTTTATGTTCCAGCAAGCAATGCACAAGCGTCATACCACAGTTTCTTTGTTTTTTCACTTCTCTGCCCCCCCCCAGCAGCAGTACCCATCAGGCTTCAGAGCAGGCGCCAACCAAAGTGAGATGAGGGAAGGGGGCACCATAATTTAGATGATTATTTAGATTATCATGTCTCGTATTACCTTTAACGGCCTAATAGGGCCTATTGGAGGTTCGCTTTGTCTTAAATTCACCCACACAGCGGTGATCATCAGGCTGTTTTGGTGCCCCAAATCTTGTGTCCCTCCGGCACTTTGTTCCATACGCACGGCACGTTCTGCGTGTTCTGCAAGTGTCCACAGTGGCGGGGCTGGGCTCTTCTCACAATCTGTGGACGGGCAATACTCAACATGTTTCTATGGTAACCTGCTTCTATGGGGAGGATAAAGTGGCCAGAGCCCTGGATAGCCCTCACATGTCCTCCACCTTAATTGCGTTGATTAAACTGAATTAGCCACTTGACATTAAGGGTCAATGTGGAAGCTTGCTCGGATTGGAGGACAATTTCTGGGAAAGAATAACAAAACTCGACCATGTCCACTCAAAGATTAGTACAAAGAAGATATCACTTTATACCAGATGTATGTACGTGTGTGTGTGTGTGTGTGTGTAGCTCTGCATCCATGTCTTTTGTGTCTGTGTGTAGCTCTGCATGCATGTCTGTGTTTGCGTGTGCATGCATGTGTGTGTGTCTCTCTGTGATACTCACTGTGATACCCAATGAGGAAGAACCCATTAGAGACAAGAGCACCCCAACCCACTGTCCAGGGGCTGTTCAGTAAAAGCCATTAAAACCACTCCAGATGTTGCTATCATTGATCCTCTGTCCCCAATTCAACAGTGTCTTCCCAGGGAGTCCGAAATCAAATTACTCGGAGACATCTGGTGATTGTTGCCTTGTTTCTGCTCTCTCCTCCTTGTTGATTTATGCCCCTGTCAATTTTTTTAAGGTCCATTTTGAATGGACCAACTTCCCCTAAATTAGACTGCGGTACTTCAGGTACAATGTCCTGAACAAATGCACACCAACAAAGTCTCTCCAAGGGCTCTGCGAGACAGAAAACAATAAACGAGAAGCAAGTAAGCCTCAACGGGGGAATAAAGCCAGAGACTACTTCAAGTTCTATCTGCCGCTGAAATCAATTAAACGTATGTTGCTGGTCGAATGTCCTGAGGCAGAACTGGAAAAGGTCTATAATAACTTGAAACTATTGGAAATAAGCTAGCTAAACCTTCATACACTGTTTTCAGTGCCTGCTCTGTCATTGGTGTAGTTGGTGTTCTGTGAGTGTGAGCGATCTGTGTCTGAAAATACCTGGAAATGGTGAATACAAATTGAAAAAACGCTGCATGCTCAAAACTCTCAGGACCCTCAGGAGAAGAGAACATGCAAAGCGAAGCCAACTCCCAACACGAGACCTTTTCTCTGCGAGGAACCATGCTACTATATGCAATTATCTTACCTTTCCATCTTTCGTCTGTTCTTGTGTTCTTGTGGTGGTTTTGTCAAATGGTGACTAATTTGAAACACCCCAGAGTCCTGACAGCATGCCACATATAGTAATGCATCTATACAAATAGTTTACTGGCTTCCAGTTTGATTACAATTTCTGTAAATTCACGAACCACAATATTTGTTATATTTGAGAATTCTCGATGACATGAAGAAATACATTTATTTGGTCTTCTAACAAAGAGACGCTCTGGGCACTTGGTTCAAATGCTTCTTTTTCACCAGTAAATGACAGCAGATTTCTCAAAATGTTTCTATGGTATCTTTTTGAAAATACAGCTAAAAGTCAAGGCAAGACCAAAGTAAAACTTGTATTTACATAAGAAGGTAGAGATTGGAGAGCAGTCAAGAATTCGAGAAATGCTGGATCCTTGCTCTGTATTTCACATTGAAATTGGCAAGACACACATTTGTTTTTGTTTCATGGAAAACATTTTTTTACGTGACAAGGTGAGTCCCATGAATAAAAAAAGTTGTTGTTTTCTGCTTTTAAATGCGGAAATCTGTATTCATATTAAGAGGTACACTTTGAATGATGATGGTGTTTATTAGGTGCAAAGTTTGTCAAAGTTTGTTTGTGTTTTTATTTGTACTAATGGACACATTTGATTTGTGAATTTGATTGATTTGAATGGCTGTATTTAGCAAACATTACCTGAGCCAAATAACCTCTACGGATTTATGTCTGTATGCTTTTCTCATTAGTTTATAATCTACACTGAAATACAATAACACTATCAGCAGGCCCACATGCAAGTTATTATGTTAAGTTCCACTGTAAAAGGTCCCAAATAACAAGAATATAAATGTAAATCTTTACACATTTAATTGTTGAGGGTCATATGTCCGATGTAGGTGAGCTATTTATTGTTAGTTTTTGTTTAATGGCATTCATTAAATGCCATTAATGACAATTAATTTGACTAGGATCAATAATTTAATCATTTAGCTAATAAGAAAAACCAAATCCCATCTCCCAAGAAAATATGCATAGACTTGATTTAGGCCTGAGTTACACCAGGGACTCAGAAACACCTGAGGCTGATTGCTCATGGTCCTAAGAGAGGTGTCACTTGATAAGTCATGACAAGCCCTTTCAAAATCGATCCCTTTGTGACATAAGTGGGACCCACTTGGGATGTCAAAAACTGATTGCAATGACGGCTCGCAGTGACCCCACCTGCTGATGAAGTAGGGATTGTTTAACTAAAGAATAATCATTCTAAACATAAAAAGTCTTTCATTTCTCCAAACAAACCTCTCCAACTGTAGTGTTTTTACAGTTACAGATGATAACTGTAAGAACATTTGGTTTGGAGAGGCAAAAGCAACAGCACTCATTGTAAACATTTCTACACTTTCCACACTACGGTAATATTCATTCAAATCAGTATGTATGTTTGAAGAAATACAACACCCGCCATTTTTTGCCTATTAATTCCTCATCACCATAGCATCATATCATGCCATAAGAAAGCAACATGAGGTGTGGCTTGTTTGAATCTCTTGGCTTTTAGCAGATTGACTTCACCTCCCACGGGGCCTAAACTCTTAAGGAGAGCAATCCTCTCTCCGGATCACTATGGATGATTAGATCACCAAAAGGCTCCTTCCATTTTCCTAACTTGTTGAGAGTGGTTGCCGTAATTCGCTTCAGCCAACACTTAACAACCTGTTTTTTAATTCCTTCAAGTGCATCCACACTGCTGAAAGCGAGGTCCCTGCCACGCCACCAACCCCCGGGGCTTGATCTTCATCAGGGAGCTTCCAATATCAGTCAGGCTGTGTAAGTCAGACGAGAGGCTTCACCCTAGCAGAATGACTGCTTGCCTAGAGATTAGATAGCCTGTATCCTAACCTAGGCCTGCTAGTGGCCCGAGGTGGTGGATTTTACTTATCGCTGTCTTTCAAGGGAATTGCCCAGGAAATGGATTTTCTTGTGCAATTATATGCAAATGTGTGTGTTTGTGACAATAGTACATTTGTCCTCTCACGCACAGCTATAATTGATCAAGGGACCATTATCCATTGTAGCTGAATTCACAAGAGCCCATGCAAAAAATGGCGTATATTCAATGTATGAGTTGAGCACGTAGAAAATTACTTTTTTTTCTTCAATGTAAATGAAAATTGTTCTTCTCCGACACAAAACAATGACAGAACCAACACAATAATAGCTTAAGGCAAATTTGAAGCAAAATTGTGAACGCCAAGCACGACGTCACCTAAATCGTTCAAACGACCATGCAGTTCCTCCTTGTGTTGAAGAAGACACGCGCGCACACAAAAAAACCCCACAGCTTTTGGCTCTTTCCCGAGCCAAAGCGGAACAAACTTGCGCCAAGGGGGCCGGAGGCCGCGATCCCGTCCGCTTTGCACAGCGAAAGCCCGGTTCCCAGGATCACACCGGAGTACCGGTTCCCGGTATGACACTGGCGGCGCCGTGCCGATCACTCGCCACATTCCGTTCAGTGACCTGGGCAGGAGCGCCAAGGGGCCCGCTGACACTAATGGCCGCTGCCTCGGCCGGACCGCGGCGCTCACCAGACGTCCGTGCGATGCAGCCGCCAGTGTGGAGTGTGTGGAGGACTACCCCCCTCTCAGAGGCCGAGCTGAGCAGGAAAGGGAAGAGGTGGCGTTCCCGGCCCAACCTTAGTCAGCAGTTCCGTGGTCACGCCGGCGGATTAAATCGAAGAACGCCATGCCGACAGGGGTGTTTAATGTGGGTTCAGTGTTTCAGTTGTATGGATGGTCAGATTGACGTGTCTGGTAGAGAGCACGGCCTCCCCTGGGTTTTCCAGAGTATTTAACAACATTACCGGAGATTTGGTTAGTTTAGTTTCCTCTAATTTCCCTCAACAAGTCTTTGATGTAACTTTTCCCCACAGCCCCCCTGCTGTGGAAGATGATTGTTGATAATTTGTTTATTTCCTAACAGCCAGGTTTGATGCTGCCGGGTGTAACTGTGTTCCCATGGTTACAATCATCCTCTGATGACTCAAAGAGACCAGATTGCCCCATCTTCTATGATTGTGTTCTTATTATTAGTAATATCCAGAAATTGTATGTGTGTGTGTGTGTGTGTGTGTGTGTGTGTGTGTGTGTGTGTGTGTGTGTGTGTGTGTGTGTGTGTGTGTGTGTGTGTGTGTGTGTGTGTGTGTGTGTGTGTGCGTGCGTGTGTGTGTGCGTATTATATAGCTAGATGAGCAAAATGGGCAGAGTCCTAGGCAAGCGTGTACCTTCGCAACATTTTCTGGACACAAATGTCACATTTCAAAATCACATAAAAAATTAACCAGCTATTTTTTTCCAGTATAATAACATTCAATTCCATAAAATTGGTGTTGGTAGCGAGCCGTCCAGAAGCAGAGATGCTGAGGTTTGCGTAATCCGTGAGACACATTGACGCCAGCAAGCCGTTTCCCTTTGTCTGCTTCCCATTTGTTTTTTCATTAGGGGGTATCACACTTCTGATTGTAGTTCCATTTGGCAAAATTGAACTTCCCTGGTTGAAAAGAAGAAATTAAGGAAACAGAGTAAAGAGTGCCTTTTAATGGTTTGTAATGCGCTTTGGAAGCTAAAGGCACGCAATATCTATTTCTGCACAAACACATCTGTTCCTTGATCCACGACCAATCAGATGGGGCCTGCTTGCAGGGGAAATAATATGGTAAATGTAGTAATAATGTGTTTAAGCAGTTCTCCTGTGAAAACAAAGACGCGTTCTTCCATCTCAAAGGAAAACTCAAAAGGAAAATGGTGAATACCTGTTTGTCTACAAATGAGCCTGCTATGTCTCACGCACACACAGAAAAGACATTTTTACTGTGTGTGTTGGTGGGTGTGTGCACACGTGTACTGCTGTTAAAAATCCATTAAGAAACACAAGGAAAACATAAAAGCAAAAAAAGACTTTGTCTGTGGCCCATGCATCTTTCAAGCTTCTACCTTACATATCAATTACCTGAAAGCGTTGCACCAACATTGTTATTAATTTGACAAAACACAACCACGTCGACCCAAAGCTGTGCCAGTGCCCACCGGGGTATTTTGGGGCCGACACTATGAGCTGTCACTGCACTCAGGCTTCACAGTGCCACTATGGAGACAGTGCATATCCAGCAGGTTCATTACATTCCCTTCAAAAAGAGACATCCATCACTTTCCCACCACTGAAGACTAGATCGAGGAGTTGTGATGTAGATGGGAATAGGGCTTTATGCAGTGGACTAGGAGGTGCTCCTTCGTCAGGAGGGTTAGTCAGAAAGGGAGTGCTGGGATAATGAGAGAGTATTGGGAAATGTAGAGATGGCAACGAGATGAACATCCATCAGTGAGGGGTTAGTGCCAGGTTGTGTTGGGCTTCTGAGTGATTCCTCAGATTTCTCCTCTCTGGATGCAAGAACAGGAGCCTGGTGGTGGTGTTGGTGGTGGTGGCAGGGTCTGTCCGCTCTGGGCACCTACAGGCCTCAGAGTGGGATTGATGGATGGATGGATGGATGGGTGGTCGCGACCTGCCCATCAAGCCTTCAGCTCTGGTGTTCCAGTCCATCCATTACGCACATCAAATATATACAGATTGATGCTGCAATAGTCAAAAGCTACAAGAAGCAGAAATATTCTGTAAGTTTGTACTGTAACGAAAATATACCGTGAATGTAGTGGAGTTATTTACTCCGTCTGGTCACTAGTTCTAGTTTTGTCACTAGGTTCACACCGGCGTGTCGGCCAGAACACCACTTTAGGCCAGATCCTCCAGAGTATGTATGAAGAACAGAGAGATGGTTGAGATGTTTACTTTCCTTGTTTATAGTAACACAAACAGGTGGTATCTGTGGTCATGTGTGTCTGTGGTTTCTATAAAAGAAAGGATAACAAATACAAACCTAATGAAAGATAACATATGTATACATTAGTTTCACCCCTATGCAGCAATATACGTAATATGATCAAAACGAATATAAATAACAATCAATAGTGATGCAAATATGGATACAATGACATTTCTCTCCTGTGACAAATACAATGCAGGTGTGGAACGCTAGCAACACTTAACAGCACTCAGAACAGATAATAGATGCTTGAATATGTTCGGAACTTGACATGACATTCAGGGGATAAACGTGACGTGCACGAACCGGACGCAATTAGCGTCGCGTTCGCACGGCGAGCATCTAAGCTCCGAATTCTTATACACTATAGCTAACCAGAATTATTCACAACTACATTAACATAAGGAATACGACACAAATGCAAGGCAATACCACAAGTAATGCATGCAGTGGGTAAAACACTCACAATTGTCATTCACGCACAGACGGCTGATGACGAACACTGCAACTGCACTCCCATTACTCTCAGAACTCTCTGCAACGCACTGCCCCGACTATGTAGCGTCAGCTACGTCACATCACCTGGACGTAGGTGGCCTCCCCCCACAGGATGACGAGCACTGAATTACCAAATACTTAACGGTACTTAAACATACAACACCATATAGGCAACGATCCTACGATCCTACGATCAGTTATTGTTAATCCAACGATTAACAATAACTGAGAACTGATAACTTTGGAGCCTTTTCTACAGTGAACCTAGATTAATGAAAATGTTGCTTTGCCACGTCTCGCATGAGAAACGCTGTGGCAGTTTTGAACACAACAATGTCTCCCCCATAACGACACATCATTTCACAATTAATTACTGAACAAAGACCAAAAGAAACCCCATTATTGCTAACATAACAACATTGCAATGCTCCCGTGCTTCCGAAATGGCGGCGGCCATTGCGGCGTGACATCATACAGCTGCATAATGTATTCACTTGAAAAAAAGATAAGATATACACGGCGGTGGTGGCTCAGTGGATAGAGCGGGTGGACAGAGCGGGTCGTCCACCAACCGTAGGGTCGGCGGTTCGATCCCCTCGATTCCCCTCCTCCAACTGTCCGCATGTCAAAGTGTCCTTGAGCAAGACACTGAACCCCAACATGCTGCCCGGGCGCTGAACATAGCAGCCTGCTGCTCCTATGTACCATAGGATGGGTCAAATGCAGAGAACACATTTCGTTTCCATATCTAAAATAATACTGAGAATGACAAAAATGTAATCTAATCTAATCACTCTGTTACACAGAGTGAGCATCTCCGTCGGATGTCTTATCACCAGATTCACCAGAGGGAGTTGAAGCTTCGGCGCCAAGTCATGGTCTCCACCACTGCTCTCGCACGCGGGCTTCACCACAGCCAGTGCTGTTTGTGCTCGGCTGCTGCCGGGCGGAACGTGTGAAGGGACTAATTCCTGCTCACGCTGTGTGCGCTATGACAACGCACTTCTCTGATCACCTTGTTGTTGTTCCTGCTGATGATTATTCATAAGCCGGCTGATGAACCTGATGAACGCAGTGTCACAGCGCGCAGCATCACTTAGCACCCATTTAACCAAACAGCTCACCAGGTGCACTGAGGTGCATCACGCACCTCGCAACAACAGACCGAGGCCATTAATAAACACACATCATAAAGATATGCACAAATAAACACACACACATAGACGCAGAGATGTATGGACACACACATGCGCCAACACACACACATACACACACACACACATACTTAGACATGAATGGACACACACATGCGGCAACACACACATACACACTTGCATACATGCAGTCACCCACTGATCCACGCATACAAACAAATACGTTCACACTTCATTTCACAGGGCCGCACATTTCATGCTAAGTAGGTGATTACCCCCAGATTGAGCAAAAATTACCCAATCATTATTTAAATTCAGCTATTTCGCACCAAGCAGGTAAACCATAGCTGTTGGTTTCCAGGAAAGTAATACAAACTGAATTGATAGCCATAGAAATCCTTCATTCCCAGGTCTGCCATTTCCTAGTAAAAAGATGATTGTTAGCAAGCAACTTTGTTGAATTTTCCTTGGAATTACAACCAAGTAATTGTATAATGATGTTATATTTCCCAATAAACAGATAATAATTTGTTTATATAAGTGATTAATTATATATAGTTCTACCAAGTGAATTAGTAGGCCTAATTATGCTCAAATGCAAAATATAGAGGAATAAATACACCTTTGTAATCAGGCCAAAATGCTTTTACATGGACATTATTTAAAACATAAGAAGTTGAACCAGAACTCAGAACACTATTCTATATTGTCCCATGTGTTATTTGTCCATAGAGCTCAGTCGCTTCTGCCACGAGTTCACAAACAGTCATGGCTGACACTTGGTTTTGAACACAGTGGAGGTGTGTGTTTGTGTGTGACATAAAAACGACTGCAGTTTGAGAGATATGGCAGCAATTCAGACTTTTACTGTTTCAATCATGTTTTTTTATGTGAGAAGATATTAAAACGCACAGTTCTGCTATCCAGAGGAATTGTGAGACATTACAATTCAATAATTTATTGACCATCCATTTCCACTGTGTTTTAATAGCTTGCTATCGTGCCTCACATATAACAAACTTACAACATGGCGTCCGTTTCGCATGGGTCCGATACTAAGTAAGAAACATTTAATGTGATCGCTGAGAGAAAGTCCAAGCCAGGAAGAATCTTGGCTCTGCCATGGGCACAAACGTCCTTCAGCACACACTCCTCTAGGTGGGTGCTTGTGTTATTTTCAGAAGATGTTCATTTGCATTGATCAGACTAGCAACTATTAGTGTCATGCTAGTGAGTAGAGTTGTAGCACACGAGACCGGTCTCGAGACCACTTTTACGTGGTCTTGGTCTTGTCTTGGACTCAACTGTTTTTGGTCTCGGTCTTGTCTTGGTCTCGGACATAGAGGTCTCGAGGGGGTTTGTGCATAAACCAAGCAGCCTTATATATGACGCAGCACTCGTACACTACACGCCAAATATGTTAAATTGTATATATTTTCCTAACAGCTGCGCCATTGTTCACATATTGCTGTACCTTAAACACTAGTCTGTTTTTTTTTTCCGGTCTCGACTTGGTCTTGGTCTTGGTCTCGACTTGGTCTTGACTTGGTCGGTCTTGGTCTTGGTCTTGTCTTGTCTCGATACCCTCTGGTCTTGGTGGTGTCTTGGTCTCGGTTTAGGCGGTCTTGACTACAACTCTACGTAGTGAGCTACAGATCCCTTGTGCTTTTTTTTAACTGTGATCGGTTGCAAATGTCTCTTTAAAATTCATACATACATACATACATACATACATACATACATACATACAATACAATACAATACAATACATACAATACAATACAATACATATTATACATACATCCATGCAATGCATCTCTCTTGAGCAGTGACAGTCACTTCCCCATTCTCGTTATGTGCTTTTAAAACATCATCTGCTCCATTAGCCATGCAGAGTGTTCCAGACTCTCCCGGGGAGAGCTAGCAGCCCATACAACATGCCTTATGTTACTGCTCAAACAAATCTACCGCTACCGAGTTTGATGCAAAAAACATTTTGATGTTTCCCTGAGGCAACAGCAGCTGCAAATGAAGACCGTTTAGTAAAATGAAAGGCAGGATAAGCTAAATATATTTTTTCAGAAATATGTAAATATGAGATTCAGATATGTATCTGAACCTGAAGCCGCTACGTGTCTGGTAGTGTAGTGGCTGCATGTCCTGGGCTTGCGCTGCGCTCAGTACATCTTCTTTACATGTTCTCTTTGCAGTTCAATGAGGCTGTTACAGCGAAATGAAACAAAAGGGGAAAATCCAAAAGTATTTAATTGAGCGTGGTGACTTGTATTTATTTTTTGGTCCCCTTTTTTAACCACATTTTCTATAAGTTACTGTTGCATGGTGGACTTATCTGTTCACGACAACAGAGAAAAGTGTGGTTAAAGGTAATTTGGTCAAGTCAAGCGGAGAGATATATTGGTGGGGTCTGGGGGGATTACTGAGCAGAGGAAGAAAATGAAGATTAAGCATCTAGACTGTCCTCTACCACAAGAAAGGGTCCTGGCTTTATTTTCGAGGTAGCCTTGTGCTTTATGTGTGTCAGGGTGTCCGCGGGGCCAGCCCTGATCTATATATTTCCTAAACAAGTATTTGTGCTTGCTTAGAACATGAAATGCTACATTTTCGGCTTTGAATTGTAACTTGAATCTATCCCAGAGAAATAAAGATTTCTTTGGTCGGTGCAGCCGACAGAGGCCTTTTGAAACCATTCACACAGCAGCTAACTCACGGCGGAATGTTCATGCCATCACCACCGGCTCTCAAGGGGGGGACTGTAAAGCAATAAGGCTGAATGTATCACGTATACTACGATTATGTTCATCATGAGTTGCGTTGGTCACTAATATCTCAACACATAACACACCCAATAAAATGGGTCTACTGGTGCAATGTGGTGGGCATCAGGCAAAACGAACCACTGGTGAGTAAATAGGGGATCTTGTCATTGTTTGGCTATTTGAACTAGAAACCCTGAACACTTGTGAATCCATGCGAGGGACATCTTGGACAGATAAACTGTCCAAGAATCTTGAAAGAGATACCCCATTTGTCACTTATATATTCTCAGCTCAGGGGTTACATGTGTACAGTGAGGGGGAATAATGTGTGGAGGAATAATGTTTCCAATCTCCTTCCATGTTTTACCATAGAGTCTAGACTCCACTCTTGTACTCTCTTCTTGCTGTAGTGTCCAGTGTGTAGTGTCATTGTTTTCTCTACCTGGACAGATACTGTTAGACACAATAACGAACAGACCAGGCTCAAGCGAAAGCTGAAGAAAACCCTTTTGTTTCTCTTTGGGGATCCTTTCCATAATGTTAGAATAATATGATTGAATAACATAATCTGAGCCACCCGTCAGTGGCTTTCAAAGGACTTAACACTGAGATATTGTGACATTGCCAAATGTTTACTGATTTGGTTCATCAGACAAACGTCTCCTCAGCAGCGTTGGCCACGGCTCGGAGACCCCTATTGGTTAACTGATGGTACATGCGTACTGATGTGCCTACATTTATAGTCCAAAAACAAAACCTCCCGTTTTACGGCCGCAGCTTTCCAGCCAAGACAGCTGAAAACACAATCGTCATGCTTCTAATGTTTGTTGACAGCGCCTCACGATGTGCAAAGGCAGTAGAAAAGCTGTGTTTATGTGGACTTTGGTGGCAGGGATCTTGAATGAGAAGTTGGCATCAAGGCTGCAGCTATTTGCCCCCCACTGCCTTAACAGCAAGTGCTCTTTGTGCAGTTCATTTGTAGCGTTTGACCGTGTAGCGTATCTCATCAAAATAGAGCAGTCAGTACTCACTCCATCGACAAGTCAAGTGCGATTGCCTTAATAGTTGTGATGACACCAGCCGTCCATGTCTCCAGCTCTGATTATGTGACAATCCGAACAACACAGTGGGCCATATAGTGCCACCAACTTTCCTGAGGAGCCCCTTACACAATATCACTATATCGAGTTTCCGGTAAAATGACACAAACGCGCGTAGGCAGGGTTTGGTTCGGTGGGGTCAATTTGACGAAATCCCTTCTTTGCTTCAGTCAAATGTTGAAGGTGAAAGGAGATGCACCATCTTCTTCCTCATAAATGGCCAATCAGATTGGAGTCATGTCGCAGGATACAGCAATATAGGATGGTGAACCCTGTTCTGTCTTCCTCCTCCTGCACCTATCAAGCCTCAGAGTCCCTCCTCCTCGGTCATCATCGGTACCCGCCTTGTGTTCTCGCTGCCACTTTGAGGACTGCGGGCAGGAACATGCAGAGTCGTATATACAGAATTCAGGATGATTAATACTGCTGCTGCTGCTGCTGCCCTGGCCACTAGAGACTGATGGCCAGCAGGTAATTCTGTTTACAGTGCTTCATCCTTCGACTGCTCGATGTGCCGTGCCTAGCTCACGAGAGGACTGACCACAACAGTGGGTATGGATAGCGCTTCGATCAAGAGAGTTGCAGGTGGTTCCCTTTCGTAGTTCACCCAGCCTGCACGTTAATCATGTAGGCAGGAACACCTTGCGGTGAGCAGGGTTCGATTCCGTCCTGGGGCCCATGGCTACATAACATGTTTCCTGTCTTTCTACATGGACGTGCGCGGGGGGAAAAAAAAGTGACGATAAGAATTTCAAAGCACCCAGCCTTTACACATGCAGATTTCCCATAATGTATTCCAAAACCACTGGTAGACAGATTGCTACCAGTGGTGTTGACAAAAAATTATGCAGAACAATTTCACATTTGGAATAAATTAGTCAAATACTTGGACGATGGGTTATGTAATTTTTCATGATAAACATAATTTACGAAAAATCACTATTTATTATGCTACTGCAAGGAAATATTTTAAATACCCCGTTTCAATCCTACACTTGTAGGTTTTAGGGAGGCTTGGTGCTTCTGCTTATGTTGTGTAGTCCTGATTGATTGTATGCGTTGGTTGTTCTCAGCCTCACTCTTCAGACAGCAGCATCTGATGAATGACTTTGTGTGAAATGTAAAACCGTTGTGTTTGTATTTTAAAGGAAAACGCCACCGTTTTTCCCTACTGAACTATGTTCCTTCATGATCTTAGACCAGTTGATAAACACCTCTCTCGCCTGCGTGCGTGCACTCAATCGCTCCGGTGCGCAGCGCTACTTTGGTAGCATGTAGGTTGGCCCATTATATTCCTTAGGATCCAAAGGGGGGTGAAGTTAGAAGTGACCAAGCACTTCCACGTTTTCCCTATTTAAATACGGTTACGTGAGTAGTTACACGACCAAAGTAAAATGCAACATGCCAATTTTCTAAGCGGATAAAAAGGATAACTATAATGTATGGCGGAATAACACCTGGGAGCACTTCGACGTCGGCGCAGTAATCCCCTGTTACTTCCGTCAATAGAACCAACGTGACCTGCACGCCGTCGCTTGCACTACCTGTAGTCGTTGGTTCTATTGACGGAAGTAACAGGGGATTACTGC
>OMKI01000299.1:0-12694 GCA_900302315.1 Phycis blennoides
TGCACGGCCATCACCGATGATGGCAATCTTCATCACTTGCATCGCAAGGTCTGCGTCGAGCTCCTCCACATCCTTGCAGAAGAATTAAAAGGTGTTAGTTGGTATAAAATACATGGCTCAAGCTCTTTAGGGTGACGTGCATAAGGGAATGCAAGGTGACCATGTACTTCAATGCCTAGCCCACAGGAGATTGGTGCGCGTGATTGAAACAGCCATATCTCCACATGGGAAGACTACAGGGACATGCAGTTCAAACAAAATTAAAAGGGTGCTCAATTACTTGGGCAGTACTGTTTGAAAAGCTCCTTCTCTCCAAGATAGACTACGAGACAGCGAATGGCAACTTCTCTCCGCCTATCAATTGTGTTGTCCTAATTCATGGAAAAAATGAATCAGGTGTTCAATAAAAATCAGATGCAAGTGTAACCCAAATCATGACAATTTGAAAAAATGAGCATAGCAGCATTTTGACAATTGACTTGAAACATTGAGGCAGAAACATACATTTAAATTCAGTTTCTGGGTGCATTGGTCAAGCTTGGCCAGAAAGGTCGATTCAAGGCTAATGGTTGTTATCCTCTTGAATTCTTCACATATCTGCAGGGCACACCAGTACGAAGGACCAAAAATGACAAAAGTATAAATAAATAAATGCAGAAATAAATATTTAAATATGAAAAAATAAGTACATTTTGGAAATGCAAAAGGATATTTCTGTATTTTTACATGTATTTATTCATTTCTTCATCTATTTATTTATTGAACCCTCGTGCTGTCACGCAGGCAGTGTGTCCCAGCCGTTAGTGAATAAAAAATGGGCACACACGACAGGATGAATCAAACATTCAAGTGAAATGTACAATTTTCTTAGACAACGGTTATCTAAAGGTAACTCGCCAACACGCGACTTATCTGTGCGCTTGTTTGTATTCATCTAGCTGAAGTAAATGAAGTTGCTACTTATAATTCATAAACGTAGCTAGTCTAGCTACATGCTAACCGACGCAGTGGCTAATATTTAGCTTGCAAAGACATTTCCCCAGGCTACCTGACCACCTAGTACTCCCGCATTTAAGCATACTCGAGTCAAATCAGTGGCAGGCTACATCCAGCTGCTTTTTACTAAAAAATTTCGCACTTAGATATAAAACGGCTAACGTTGGCTAGCGTTACCTTGGCTCACAGACCGTCGGCTAACGGCTTACGGTACTATCAACACTGCTAAAACTTCAGAGTAACGTTAGACTTCCACATTTCGGTATTCGGTTACAATAGGCTACCACCAACATAATCATGAGCGAATGCAAATATATTTTATTTAGGCCTAAAATTACTTGCCAGTCACCACGCTTGGATGATTTTCAGTCTGGCCTTGAACATGTCCACGCATGCAGGAGTGGGGGATTGTGGGCCTTGTACACATCATCAAATTGTATGGCACTGGCAGAACTTGAAATTCAATAATTCAATAATAAGTATTTTTAAATTTTACATTTTAAATTTTTAGTATATTGAATCAATAGACATAATTTGTGTGTCATCCGAGCACAATAAAATAACATTTGCAAGTAAAAAGTCTAACAGTATCTCAGAACTTGATTTTTTATCTCACAACAATATATATATTCAAGTAGTGACTAAAGGTCTCCTGAATTAGTTTTTAGAGTGCATGGTTATTTGGATTGCTTCAGAAGTTATGGACTTTCTGCAAAGCTAATACCAATGTGCAAGACACCAAATATTATCAATGTATTAACATATATTTTACTAAAAAATGTTGATTAAATGGCACACAGCTTGTTGGCTCGTTGGCCCCAGCAGCAGCCTCCATCATCACTGTATTGGGTAGAATAACACAAACTGATTAAATTGGTCGTTGCGTATTGTGTAAGTGCCTTGATACTTTTCCATTGTCAACATTGTCAGTCTTTTTCTAAAGCACAAAAGTATATTAATGTATGTTTTATGTATTTATCTTTGCATTAATAACCTGTGCCCTACCTCAGGAGATTAGGGAAATTCATTATCTTTTAAATCACTTCATAAAAGCCCTTTTAAAGAGTGATGCAGTATTCCATTGGCTTTTGTTATGTTTTATTATGTTATTATGTATTTGTTTTCTTTCTTTATTATTTCAAGCTGTCCTTCATTTATTGTCTTTTATTTTATTCAGATCATATCTTATCTTTTTCATTTCAAATCGGAAATGTATTGATTGTACATGTTATATAGTAGACTGCTCACTCCTCCAATGTTCTGTTGTTAATGTTTCCCTGCCTTGAGTTTTTGTTGTTTTGTGTGCATATTGAACCACTTTGTAGAGCACTTATTACATGTTAATGTCATATCAATATTATAACATCAAATAAACTATTATCACAGATTCCTTTGGTAGATGAATTCACACTTCTTACATGTGTACATGAACTGAAGTGTATCATTTATTCCCTGTTGAAATTGCCAGTCCTTCACAATTTGAAATAGATTGCACATTGGCCTTCCTATATTGAGTAAGAAATTTTGTTGAGTCTTTGCTGTTGGCTGGATATTGTGCGTATTGTGTGTATCTATATCGGGTGGGCCATATTTTTTGTACAACAGTAAAAAGCTACTCTATTCACTAACCATCCTTCTGCAGGTCTCACTCAAGTCGTAACAAGGCATTCTACTTCCCCACTTCCTCCATCCTTTTTAATGGTTTCAAATGTGTGTCTAATGACGGCTACCTGTTGCTCCTGGCCAAGGCTTATGGGCAAATTATTGACTATGTCTGGGCCATGGTCGCTGTGGCCATGGTCCTGACTGCTACCTCAAGGGAGATGCCCTCATCACTGGTGGCATACTATAACATAAACACATTGTCATGAAACACTGGTTACAACATTTAACAAGGTTGCATAACTACCTGGCACAGGCGGAGAGATGGGTCTGGCTGATAAGGGGCTAAATATTCATGTGCATAATAATGACACATCTGGTGACCTACTGAGATTCAGGGTTTTTTAGGGAAAAATTCACATTCACATTCAAAACAAAATTCATATTGACATTTGATAATATGAAATATAAACAAATGTGCGTTTAGTTGACATTCATTTGTGAAGCATGAAGAATCCTCATGCACAACCCCCGACTAGTATTTGCTTGTAAACCCTTTGGAAAAGGTAGAATGACAATATATAAACTACATTCTAGAAATGGGATGAATTGTAACTAGGATTGGTATTCTAACTTGGCATATAGCGTGTTGTTTGCATTCATTTATTATTTATAGGTGTGCATTGAAACTCGTTTTGCATTGGACTAAACGGATGGGGAAAATTATTCTTGTGTCGTTGGTAAGTGGACGACGCAGCGCATGAAAAGTAACAATACTATGAATGTGATGGATGTTTATAAAACTACTTCTTCAAGCTAAACTTCTGATGAGCAATTCAAAAGTCTGCTGAAGCTGCTGCTTCTTGGTGGATGGGAAGGGGCGCAGTTGTCATTTTTGCAGTTTGAAACGTGCGTGCGTGGTGCGTTTATAACCACCAGGATGGCGAACATGCAGTCATTGGTCGATGGATATTAACATCCTTCCCAAAATATATTCCATGTTTGGAAGCAAGATCTGGAATTGGTTAAGATGTATATGCAATTATGTTTTGATGGTCAGCAAGTTATATCTTATCACCACTTAATATGTTGCATATTCAGCTCCCCCTAACGATGCACAACTGCTCCCAAGAGAAAATGCGCAGTTCCAGGGGCATACAGATATATTTATAAAATACCATGAAAACATGAAATGACCCACTTTTAATGTTACGCCAGTGATGTACTTTTGATTTTTGGGTTCTTTAACGACATACAATGACCAGATGCAACACACAATCTATAATAATTGTAAGACATTGGCACTACATCCAAATTGATGTCAGCATCTTTTAACATAGATGTGATCTGTGGTCTGTTGGTGGTGGAACAGTTGTAGGAGAAATGTTTTCATTGAAGTCCCTGATGATCTTTTTGCCCCCGTTTGTTGAATCCATCTCAATGATAAGGGGTTCCAAATGTTTTCTACAAAGGCCAATTTGGTAGGAGTTTGGCCTGTATACAATTGCCAAGGTCAAATTGATGTGAGGGATATGAAATATTTTACATTCTATGTTGGTTAACTGTGGCGTTGTGATCGTTACCCCTTTTCCATTATGATAATTCTGACACCTTCTTGCGCTTGTAGCTTTAGCGCCTGTGTCGTCAAGTTTATTGGCACGTAACAGTTGAAATGTGGATTGTGTTTCAATGTGAATCCCTTCAGTGACTGGGAGACTCTGCTTGTAGCCATGTCTCTGTTAGACATCTTAATGAATTTGAATTTAAAAGTAGTCAGTTGGCTTCAAGGTCTTTAAAAATGCTAATTGAATGCTTGAATGTTTTGATAAGCCAATGTGAATTTTCTTGGGGGTCGCTCCTGACACATAAAAGGGGTAAATGGGGTCATTTAGTTAACACAGCCTCATTTATTTCATCATTCGGCCTAAATATTTTGATTTAGGTCCTTCATTGTCAAGCCGTTGAGTCAGAGGCTCAAAACATTGACTCACAGTGACTCAAAGCGACATATGCTTGTCTGGCGGCAAAAAATCTTTTTTTACCGAGACCACATGTGTCGCAGTGAGTCCTTACACTTTGTGCACTGTCACAGCCCATGACAATGTGAGTGGGAATTGCTGTCTGAAGCCACCATTGTTTGCCACCTTGTCTTCCTGGGGTTCGTAGATGGTTTGCTGTACACTATGTGAATGGCGGTTGAAAGAGTCGAGAGACGGGCTGTCATTCTCTACATAGCCACAGGCGCCTTTTAAGAGACCATCGCACATGTATAGATTTTTAAGCAATGTTGCGCAACATCTGCCACCAAGCCATAATGTTGCCAGGAGACACAAATCGTACATGTGTTACTTAGTCGTGGGTGTACCCGTCTCTGGGTGTTTCTTGGTCTTTGTTAGTCTTATGTCTTGAGCCTCTGTTTTAAATGCATCTGGGTCTGGCTGAGATTTCCTATGTTCTGATCAGCAGACTGCTCACCAATTTCACACCGTTTTAACTTTGCATATCAGAGGCTAGCAGGGTGGCTTTCTTTTTGTGTGTCCTCAGACGGTTAAGCAATTGTGAATATTTACAGCCTGAATCTGTGAGCTGTGCTATTTGGAAATCCACAGGTTCACACCCTTAATGTCGGCATGCACAGTCTGAGTTTTGATTGCTGGCAACTGATAGAAATCACCCACCGCTAGAATGCAAACATTTCCAAACAACAACTAGTACACATATTGTGTAATTTGTCATAGTTTTCAGCCAAGATACGTGATCATGCTCTATATAGCTCTATACTTTTAGCTGATTCAGGACACAATTCGGCCCAAGCATCTTCCGCTATCCTTCTCTTGTCATAGCTTTTTGTTGTTCCGACTTTTTCAAATAAACCTCGGTTGGAGTCGAACACACTTTACCGACTGCATGTCACCGTTGCTGTTGTTAACGGTTTTCCATTCGTAAAAAGTTTTTCAAATGACGGATAGGGTTCCAGTTTCAAGTCTGCATCTACATAGTAGGCCAAGAACAAATGCAATATGCCATGGTGGTACTTCTCAGAGTCCTTTGTTGGAGATGCCTGACTACAGCTGCCTCAGTATGTTTTCTTTTCCTAATAAAGCTAAAACCGTTGTCTAATTTGATGACCGGATCATCGTCCTCTAATATTTTGTGGGGGACCTCTGTGTTACTTACTTAGTACATGGTACTCTGAGCAGGAAGAGGCAAGACACATGTGTTGCAAGCAAGAGCTTTTGGGTCTATTTTAATACCTATCTACAATACTATAATAAATTATGATTTCGTGCCTATTGCTGCACTACAGACAAAGGTTTACTCATTCGAACAGGATGCTCACCAGTAGGAATGAACTCAACCTTGCATGAGCATTCTTTTAAGTGCATACCAGTGGCTCTATACACAGACTCTTGAGCAGACAATTCTCTGTTACTGAGATAAGCACAATCAGTTTTTTTCATGGCTTCTTTAGCACGAGCATTGCCATGGGATGCTTCTGTGTGAGCTTAACCTAAGAGCATTCCTATCGCTTGCTCTGCCTTTGAAATGTAAGAGTATGCATACAACACATACTGTATGTCGGTGGGCACATGTATATTGTCATATTCGGTCTGAGATTGTCATAAGAGTGGGCCAAAATTCCTCCATCGCAACGTGGAAGACTTATTGCCAGTTATCGCAAATACTTGATTGCAGATATTGCTGCCGGGGGTGGCACAACTGGGTACTAGGTTCAGGGAGCAATTACTTTTTTACAAAGGGTAAGATAGCTTTGGATTTTCTTTTCACTTAATAAATAAAATCATAATTTTAAAACTGCATTTTGTCTTTACTCAGGTTTATCTTTGTCTCATATTAAAATTGGTTTGATCATCTGAAACGTGACAAATATGCAAAAAAAATCTAATCATGAAGGGGGCAAATGCTTTTGCACGACACTGTATAATAATAATGATAAAATAAAAATATATACTGTATATATTGAAAATAAAAGACTGAGAGAGGGGCACAATACTCAAATGTTAAGGAGTTTGCTGAATCAACCCTTATCAGCCTCCCCTGATCTGGGTCTGGTTCTCCTTAAGTGTGTGTCCAAATCTCTCCTACGCTCAGAAAATGGTGAAAACTAACAAAGTGCTTATTCACTAGAGATAAGCTTTTCCAAAAAGTCAAAAAGAATGTATCTGTGCTCAAATGACCTTGAGTAGTCAAAGTCAGAAATATATGCAATTTAATTCAAGAGGCAAAGCAAGAGAGAGAAAGGGTGTTGACTTTCACCGTGGAATATATTGTCACATAGAAATAGAAATGCATCAATGTGCACAACAGGCATTACCTTTACTTCCCTCTTTTGAATGTTATTCCAGAAATAATTAAACAAATCAATCATAGACATTCATATTAGAATTATCTAGATATCGCTTTTCGTCATATTCTTCACACCAAATTTGTGTAATTAATGGAAGCTAAACGACTGAACCTCAAGATTTCATTCAACTGTATTACAAAGGTCTACTTCCGTATGGCTGTGTATGTGCTATGTACTTTTCATTTTCCAATTGTTACGTTTGATTCCGATAATTGCTCTCCAGCTGTAAACTGGGTGGCATAGCTCAGTGGGTAGAGCGGGTTGTCCACTAACTGGAGGGTTGGCGGTTCGATCACAACCTCACCTGAATTTAACTCAATGATTACAGGCATTCCTATTCACATGTAATTCCTTGCGTGGAATTACATTTTCTAGTTCATATATATTATCACATCGTTTGATTTGTTCATTTAACAATTTTTATGTAAAAATGCTTTTCATATTTGAAGAAGAATCAAGTCCTAGTGTGTGTATGATGTGTGTATTTATTTCTCACCAGACCAGACCATCTGAACGGACACATAAAACAGGTTCACACAACAGAGAGACCCCACAAATGCCAGGTGACGACTTTAGAAATGAATTCAACATCAGGTCTTATGTATAAGGTCCTGAGTGATCAGTAGTTAACATTTTGGTTCGATCTTTCAGATTTGTAACGCTTCTTTTGCTACTCGGGATCGGCTGCGTTCTCACCTAGCGTGTCATGAGGACAAGATCCCCTGTAAGGTGTGTGGCAAGTTCCTGCGGGCCGCCTACATGACAGACCACCTCAAGAAGCACAGCGAGGGAACCCATAACTACTGTGGCATCTGCAACAAAGGTAACCTTACTAATCAACATATTCAACTCCCCATTGATGAAGCTGCTAAGATCCATGCAGGGCAGAAGTCAGTGTTGCTCACCTCTCCCAGGTGAGAGCTCATCCTCCAGAGCTTTTCTTACGTGGTGGAACTAGTTGGCAAAGGATACGGAGTAAACAAATTATAGAAACTACAATAGAAATGTTGTTAAAGGAAAACTTCAGGATTGTTCAAACCTGGTGCCTATTTGCTGATAATGTTGGGTCTAAGGGACTAATGCAGACAAAATATTTTGAAATTGGTCCAGTGTTGAGCAAGAATGTTGCAATCATAATCCGCAGGGATTATGAGCAACGGCTGAAATGTAATCCTCTATGACAATAGCCACCAGTCATTGTACATCCTCTATTTGTACTTTTTTAACTGACAGGCTCAGATTATATTCTATCATTATGGAAAGTATCCATACAGAAAAAAAAATGTTGTTTTGCTTTCACTTGATGACAGTCATTTTGTTAGATAGATGGATAGATAGACTATATTAATCCCCAAAGGGAAATTGGGTTGCCGTAGCAGCCAGGGTACAAATAAATACAATACAAAAAATAAAAATAAAATAAAATACCAAAAATAAAATTTTTTAAATACAAATAAAAAATAAATTATCCAATTATTGTATATGTACGTATTGTGCCTAACCAAGGCTTCCTAATGGAGAAGTCTTGCAAGAGTTGAGTTATTGCCAGAAGAAAATGGTGAAAAGGTGAGTGAGAAATGGAGAGAGCAGAGTTTATTGTGTTGGACTAAAGAAAGCGTAGCTTAGTGTTATCTTAAAGATTCAAATCAAGAAGGGTTGAGACTCTAATGACAATAGGGAAATGTCCTGCAACATGATTTGAGAGCGATAATTCTCATTGAGCAAGCCTTGGTTAGACACCATAACAGACAGGATCAAGCGAAAGGTAATCAACTTTTATAGTGTGTACATTGGTGCGGTGCTATTACCGCAAAGGATTAAAATGATCATAAAATAGAGTCTAGGATAAAAAAATCTGATTTTGCTGTAAGAGGGGTATATTTGACTGAATTGACCTTAAACGATGGATACATGGTCATTTGATTAACTTGCTTCTTGTTTGCCTGTCTGTTCTTACTCTACATTCCTGCTAGGGTCGTTAACAATTAATTGTTACCTGACAATAGAATTTTGACCACCACTTAAATGGTAAAAAAAGAAATAATAGTATTATTAGTAGTATTTATTCAAATTGATTCACTCTTAAAAAAACGTGTTCATATATAGCTTGGTTATTAACGGTTGGAAAAATGTATTAATAAGCATCCCTGATAAGGTCTGTAATTATTGTGCATAGGAATGCACAATCTAGATATTGCTTTTTGTCATATTATTGTTCTTCACACCAAATGTGTGCAATTAATGGAAGCTAAATGACTGAACCTTGAGATTTCATTCAAACTGCATTACAAAGGTCTACTTCCGTATGGCTGTGCTATGTATTTTTCATTTTTGTACACTTTAAACTTTTTGAGATATTTGCGATAAAAAATGCTAAAAACTCTCATAGAGATAACATTGAGCCTAGCTTTCCAATTATTCCGATAATTGCTTTCCGGCTGTCAACTGGGCGGCATAGAGCAGTTGCGTGTTCCACAACTGGAGGGTTGGCGGTTCGATTCCCACCTCAACTAAATTTATCTCAATGATTACGAGCATTCCTATGCACAAGTAATTCCTCGCGTGGAATTATATTTTCTTGTTGAATACATGTAATGCACAGGTCTGATTATCACTTAATGTTTGGTGAAGTGAGCTGTATTTTCCACTATCTCCGGGAAGTGTCATTCCAATTTCAGGATTTGCTCAGCCCCAAACTGTGTTTTAATTAATTACTATATTCCTATCCATCCATGTTGTTGCTCAAAAAGAAAGTCCGAATGGATGTGTCACTGTGTTTTGTGAAGTCAATTAGTGACTAGAATACTAGAATTAATATTTGGCAACATGCGCATACTGCATTCATAGACATCCACATAGGTCTCTGCCAATGTAGTTTCACGTATATGCAACATGTAAAATGTCAATAGATTTTACCAAATGAAAAGTATTCTTTTATTTGCTTTGGAAGGTTAACCAGAGAAATTGCGGGAAAAAAAAGGGCATTCAGCCTCACTGTAATTTACTTAGATAGGTGCTGTGGAGCCACGTGAGCATTGCCCATTGTGTCACTGTAAGCTCTTCTTGTTTACAAAGCCTCTCTCTCTCTCTCGTGTTGTTCATCTTGTTGTTCTTCCTCTCCTGGTTCCCAGGGTTCTCCACTGCTTCTTATCTTAAGGTGCACATAAAAGCACACCACACTTTGGCTCTGCTCCCCCCGCCCGCGGTGCAAGCCTTTGGTGCAGAGTCACGGGGGGTGCCGCAGATGCACAGCGGCAACCCCTACCTCTCAGGACGCCAGGGCTCCCTAGAAGGCAAGCAGTCGGCCACCCCATGTATTCGCCACTCATTTGCTTTGCTTTTCGTTGTGCAGGAGGCATACATAAGACCAAATCACCATTCTCTGTCCTGCATACTGTATATGCAAAGATCCATGTTGCTACTCAGACTGTACTCTGGGACCGCACGCGTGGATGTGCAGTTGAGCTTACAAACATGCCTTTGTATCCAGAACTTCCAAGTCAAGAAATTGCTGATTTGAAGAGTGGGGAATGGCCTTAGTGCCATTCCCAGCCTGACATGAGAACAAAATGAATGAACACAGCCAAATCAAACAAGTTTTTCAGTTGGTGGCAATACACCTACCGCTTTTCATCAGGGCATTTGAAGGATTTCACTCTCTTCGATCTTTTTCACATGAATATATTGCTTTTTCAACATATTTTTAATGGAGCTCAATCAGTCTTGCCAATCCGTCCAGATTTACTTGTAATGATAGTTTTGGGGTTGGAAATGTTTTCTCCCCCCTTGTGTATACGTTAACGTAGAAGTGTAAATTCCTGCAGCTCTGCAAAGATCAGCTCTGCGTCTGACTCGCAACGTGGATCTTCACAAATGTGGGGTACTTGGAACTTTTAGTTCCGCTTCACGCTTGCTCTCACGTTGTTCAATTTGATTGGGTATTTGCTTATGATGGGCCTAGCATGTAAAATGAGCGCTGTACATTTGAACCTGATTCTGCTATGCAAGGAAGATGTTTTTCCAGTGAATGACCAGTGAGTGCATTTGAGCTATATTTGTTGTTCAGTAGCTATAGTTAGAATTAGGAGTTGGCCTTCCACCTCAATTACATACAGTGCTTAACAAATTCATTAGACCACCTGTCATAAAAACGAGAAAACGATAGATATTTTAGAAATCATTTAGAAATCATTTCAAAAACTTCTGTAAAAGTAAAAATGTTATTGTTATTTATTTGGCAAATAACAAACTGAAACGACTGAATAGTAGTTTTCACACGTAACCAAAAAACATTATTTTGTATGGCCTTGATAACAGCTTGCATTCTTGCTGGCATTGTTTTTATGTACTTTTCGACAGTCTCTTTTGTTATTGAGTTCCAAATGGTTAAAGCTTTTAGCTTTTTAGTCTCTGCACAGCTTTGAAGTATGCTTATGGTCATTGTCTTGTTGGTATATGAACCCACGACCAATCAGATTCAGTCCAGAAGGGATTCCATGATGCACTAAGATGTTGTAGATGTTCTTGTTCATTATATTGTCGATTTTTACAAATTTACCCATGGCGTTTCCACAAATGGAACCCCATAGCATAATGGGATCTCCACCGTGTTTCACTGTGGGTGCAATGCATCTGGTATCAAAATGTTCTCCAGCTTTTCTGCGGACATAAACACGACGATGCTGAGGGAAGAGTTGAAACTGGTCCATCCAGAGTACCTTCTTCCAGTCATCAACAGTCCAGTGTTTGTGCTCCCTGGCAAATCTGAGGCGTTTCTGGATGTGTGCAGGCCTCAATAATGGCTTCTTAGCAGCTATTCTTCCCTTGAAGCCTCTTTCCGTCAGTTGTCTGCTTATGGTCATTCTGGAGACTTTCCATGACTCTGATCTAGAAGCATTCATCTCTGCCTGAAGATCAGCAGTGGTCTTCCTTCTGTCTCAAGTACTTAAAATCTTAAGGTGTCTGACATCTGCTTCAGTTAACTTTCGTTAACTGCCTCTTCCTTGGCGCATTTTGTACCAGTACAAGTACAAGTCTCCGCAATTGACTCCAAAGCATAGTTGACCACACTGTGAGAACACTTTGTCTTTCCCTATTTGTCTCAGAGACCATCCAACATCATGAAGTGCTTTGTTTTACCATTTTGAACAGGAATAAGGAATTTCAAACTGAATTCACCTTTTTATACCCAAATTTGAGCCGGCTCACTGGGCTTCTCAGACAAGTCAGAAATTAATCAAGAATAACATTCTCAACCAGTAAAACATTTTTTTCTGTTAAGGAATGCAAGTAAAAAAATATAATTTTACATCTTAATCAAGAAATAATAATCTGCTTTACTATTCAGTTTCTTTTGTTAAACGGTACGTTTGAAAATTCATGGATAACAATACTAAATATATTTTAGCATTAAAAATATAATTTCAGTTAAAGAGCTTCTCCATAAAATGATTTTGGTAATTATCAGTGCTGTTAATTTAGGGCAGCTGTAGCATAAACCTTACATTGGGTGGTGGTCTAAATTTGTTAAGCACTGTATATTATAAACAAATGGCAGACCACACATTGACTTGCCTACACTTAGAAACATATTCATATCAGTAGGGGTGTCAAGGTTTGGTACATACCTAGCTTTTGAATTCACGGTTCGGTAAATTTTCAGTGCAGTAAGGTAAAAACACACAACATGCAATTTATTGTGGTTTGGTTTGTGCAAATCAACCATTA
>OMKI01000314.1:5920-20090 GCA_900302315.1 Phycis blennoides
GCGCACACACACACACACACACACACACACACACACACACACACACACACACACACACACACACACACACACACACACACACACACACACACACACACACACACACACACACACACACACACACACACACACACACACACACACACACACACACACACACACACACACACACACACACACTCACTCACTCACTTCTGCTCAGCACACTCACAAATCATTGTTTCATGTGGAATCTGATAAGAACCCTTCTTGTTTTTCATAACCTAATCTAAGCAGTGGCCATTGTGGACAGGTCAGGCCACATTCAGCGGCACAGAAGCAGCCTTCTGGTGTAAATAACGATACCTGGAAACAAGCCTTCAGCTCGTACCAGAGTCAAGAGCCCAGGCTGCCCAGCATATATCAAAATTGAAACTTCTCTTGCACATCCCCAGCAAAGCTTTAGCATAATGACTGGGTTGGAAATCTAGGGAAAATTACCGGGGTAAGAAAGAAATTCCAGACATCGTCCAAGTTTCCATGTGTCCTCAGACATGCTTTTTTTTTTTTATCTGCTGTCTAATAATGTAGCTGACTAATAAAACAGTTTGTCTGAGACAGATAGAGGGACCGAGCGAGAGCGAGAGAGCCAGAGCCAGACAGCGAGGCAGAGAGACAAGCACTTCAGAGCATGCCAGTAGGACAGGAAGGCAGGGGTCTTAAGTCTAGAAAAAAAAAAACCCCCAGCTGTGACACAGCGGAGGTCTGGAAGTGCTTTAATCCCTACTGGTGAGTCAGCATCCACTTCCTGGAGAGGGAGGCCTTGTCGCACAGCTGTATGCAGCCAGCAGAGAACCTCCACTCTGTGCCGTGAGGGACTTTTTCCATCATTCCAAATCTGGAAACAGCAAAAGTAGGGTTGCCGTTGAACTCTCGGACTGCTCCAGAAAGAGCCGCGCCACAAGTCCCCCTCGGGAGGAAGGTGGTATGTAGTAGGTAGATGAGCACCAAATGTGGCAAGATGTACATTAGCATCAATGCATTGATGCTTCATGAAAGCATACTCATACTGGTTACTCAACTGGGAATGCAAAAGACAAGCTTCTCAGAACGCCAATCCTCAGTGCCCAAAAGGGTGCTTGCTTGTTGGTTCAAGTCCAAGCAACAAGGAGTTATGTGCGTAATACAGTGAAGGTTTAGCAGATAAGATGATGTTATCATCGTATCGTATCGCTCTTCCACTCTCAGTGAATTTCATTGTTCACTGTACAGTTTCTTCATTGGAACAGACTTGGGTGAGTAGGGGTCTATTCCAAAAGATCCAGCTGTGACTGCATCCAGGGAGGGGAGGGGGGTGGGCTTGAGGGAGAGAGAGAGAGGAAGTGGGGGCGGCGGAGCTGGGGACATATTTTGAAAACGAGCGAAAAGCAAGAAGCGACCAGCTGTGGAGGAGAGGTAGAGAGGTAGAGAGAGAGAGAGAGGAGAGAGAATCATGCATGTCTAAGTGGTGTGTTTTGTTGGACAACTATGCTGTACTCAGAGAGAGAGATACAGATAAAATGAAGGGTGAAGGGTTGAAGACGTGGAGCGAAGGACAGAGCGTAGTTTCTGTGGAACATGAGCCGTTGCATTGCAGATGTTGGGGGGGGGGGGGGGGGGGGGGGGGGGGGGGGGGGGGTGGGGGGTTTTGTGGGGGGGGTGGGTGGGGGGGGGGGGGGGGGGGGGGGGGGGGGGGGGCGGCAGTGTTCATCCAATTGTTGTTGACAATCCATCAAATATTAAAGAAAAGACACAAAAAGGAAGACATGGGTGACTTGGGGTCACAGAGACAAATCTACAGTCATGCACCCTATGCACTATCATAGATGATGCATGCATAGAACCCTCCTCTGCTCACACCCCGTCTCCTCCTGACGGAGGTCTCGTTAGTAAAGACACGGAGGCCACCTTGGCACACCCAGGCCCTGGTTTTTGGAAACTCACCCTTTTTGCCCAACAAAATGTAAGAAAACAAGAAACACATACACACAGAGAGAGAGAGAGAGAGAGAGAGAGAGAGAGAGAGAGAGAGAGAGCTTGGCTGGCTCCACAGTAACAGCTTGCTGGACCTGGGACGCGTCCACCATGTGACTTCATTCACACCCGCTGTCACCTGCTAAGCAGCAGACTGTTGACCTAGTAAAAGCACTACGGAAAACCACTTCTGTGGAAGCGTTGGCGCATATCCAATGTGAAACCACTAGCTAGCCACAGAGACGCAAGCCCATGGAAGTGTGTTTCTTTAGTGAGCCGAGGGATAGCCAAAATCTGACAGCTCTGCTAAAGAAGAGGTGATGGTGAATAAAAACTACAAAGCTCTACAATCAAAAACACAGAAACTCTTTGCAAGGCATATTTTGTATTTATATTAGAGTGTTGTCTCCACATGAGAGCAGTTACGGGGATATCTAAACACTACTTTAAAAAGGTGGTGCAGAGGTTTGCAGCCGCGAAAGGCATGGTGGCACGTTTTCTCCAGTTTAGTGCCGCATCTGTTCTCATTCCTCAGGCGTTCTTCTACCTCTTGTCTGCGCCGGGCCTCCTAATTGACCCGGCAGAGGATCGGACCTCCCGCCCGTCTCTCGTCCCACGGTGAGTCAGACGGGGCCTGCCTCACTGTGTTAGCCTCTGGCTCACCTCCGCCTAACAGACCAGGAGACAGCATGGCAACAGACTCCCTGCTCCCTCCCTCCTTGAGATGGAGAACAGGAAGCCAGCTCAGTAATAGGATGATCAAAGCTGGCTCACAGCCAACTTGACACAACAGCCACATGTTAGCACCAAAACAAGGTGCACGCGCGTATGCAAAAACACACATGGGTCATTATGATTTGATTGAGACGCAGAAGTTAAGGTTACAAATTAGGTTGCAATAGAAGCCCATGGTTATCTTGATGTCATAGCAGTCAGTAGCATTTACATGCTGCTGACAAGGAGATGCACTGCTCTTCCCAACCCTTAGAGTTCACATTCCTATCCCGGTTGACCACAATAGAGATTTCACACAATTGTGATTTTTCTTACCCTCACCTCTCTCTCCCAGTAGTATCTCAAACATCAGTGTAGATTCATTGTTTACACACACACACACACACACACACACACACACACACACACACACACACAGAAGGTTTGGTAATATACTACCATTGCTGTACAGTGTAAAATATTGTGCTTATAGGGGTGTTCATACGTAATAACAAAAGGGTTTCATTTAAATGTATAAAAAAACTACAACCTCTACAACAACCCGGTTGGGGGTAAAGATAAAGGAATAGGGTCTGACTTGGCAAAGGGAAGTCTACACCACTATACTCCGTTAATAGGACGTAATTAAATAGGAAACAAGCGAGGAATATATAAATTGCATTACATTACTGACACAGCTTCTCACGTCATCATCTTTGGAAGTTTGTCCATAAAGGCAGTTATTGCTCAGATTTGATCACTGAGAAGCTTTATATTTAAAATAAGTTCAAGCTATACATTTTTGCTGAATGTGTGTTTGACGCGAATCCCATCACTCCACTGCCCCAGTAGAGTAGTACACCAGACTGCGAGTCCCCACTGATAAAAAGGGTGTGACATAAAAAAAAAACACACACACAAATAATCTTAATCATTTGATATATTGCCAGCCACATCGCCGATATAAATGGATTATTATAAATTCCATTGTATTTTGTTGCGATGCCAAAGCGGTTTGCCTCACATGACTGAGAAACGTTGTCTACAGGACCTGCCTATTGTTCAGCCGCTGTCAGTACGGAAAGGTGCATGGAGATTAGCTTAGCCGTATCGGCTAATAGCCGGTCGGCTAACATTAGCCGTTTCCTTACACAATGCTGAAGGTAACACGGCACCTTCCTACCCCGAAACATGAGTCTACGTGGGTTGTCCTGGCCGAAACAAAGACGCACCAAAACGCTTGCCGAAAAAACATTATGACATGGACAACATACCCAGAGCTCCGTTCCCCAACTCATGGCGAAGTCCTACTCCAAGTTCTTCCCAGATTTAACACCGTATCCCCGCTAAAAGTCGCCCGGACTGCCGCTGGTTTCCCAATCCTGTCCGTCTGCAGCGTCAACAAACACACATACACAGACACACACACACACACACGCACGGAACCACTTCTTCCTTTCGCCCACAGCTCTGCTTCGCCTGCGCCGTTCTCCACTGCTCTCTTATTCTGGTCCAGTCCCAAACTACTACACCTCCCAGTCCCAGCCTCCCCGTCTGAATCAGCAGAATGCAGGAGCATGCAGGACCGCCCAACCGATGCACCTACATTAATTTTGTCCCCACGAAAAGAACAGCAATAAAACTCAACCGACCCAAGACACGACATGAATTGCTCCCCGCATAAGTCTATGTCAAATGGATTAGGTACAGGGGATGTTCAGAAGGGACGCGTATCATAGACAACGAATGACATTTTGCACCCAATTTGAATGTATTTTGCATAGATAGCAGACACTTTGGATATTATAAACGAAAACAACTTCGTCGTTGTCAATGCATAGACAGTAGAGATATAACTTAAAGTCAATGAATACTGTTGATATTTTGTTATGTTAACTGGTTTCATCTTTCAGAAACCTAATTGCAATACTGTGTATGACGTTGTTCCGCCGTCCGAACCACGGTCCGAACACATTGGCGGCGATCCGGTCGTTGATTGACAGCGCCATCTATCGGTACACTCAAGCCAGGGTCGTAGAAATGCGCTCCTTCCCGTGCGTCTCTGAAACTGTAGCCTCCTCTAGTGCTGGAGCGTACTATTGGCTTGTGGCAACCGGACCTGATGCTGAATAGCTCTGGTGAATGATTCATCCTAATCATTTAGTTAAATACAGTGATTATATAATGGATTATAGATTACAGCAAAAACTAGTGATGTGTAGCTAGTGATATTTTTCATATACTGTAATATTTGCCAATGATTAAAATGCCTTTGTAAATGCCTTTATGACATTGAAGAATATGGGCTTACGCAGATGCCTGCAATACACTGAAATGGGCCAGGGATAGATTAAAATATGAAAATATAAATAGGGAGTTCAGTGCAACCAGAAATTTCTGTTAGATTGATTAAGTTAATTAGGATCGCTATCTTCAGATCCAATTAAAGTATCAACGCTTCATGCAGGCCCTCCAATACAGTAGGAGGCAGCATTGCATCGACATTGATTACGACGTGAATAAGTAGAAGAAGTCACTGCTCAGTTATTTTGGCTCTATGTATACAGTATTGTGTGCCGTATGTAGGTTTCTTATTGTTATAGTGTAAGAATAAAAGCAAACAAATGTACCGCTACATAACGAGGTAGGATTGTCAGTAGTAGTTTCGTGTGTTATGCATTTACGTGTATTCAATGATAGAAATAGCCTCAAATCACGCTGCTCGACCTTTGGCATAGTTAAATATTAGGATCTTTCAATTACCACTTTATAAAGGGTATCTATCTTGCAATATTATTTTGAAGTTATCATAAGGCGGGGCTATGTCGTATTATGTTGACTTGAGAAACTATCCAAAACATTGTTGTGAACAGGGTCGCAAAAGGTATAATGAGTAGGCCTATCTATGTGTCAATCTGCACACCTGTAGGAGTGTTTGTGGAGGAGGAAACGCGTCGTTCTCTCATTCTCTGTTACTGAAGGCAGGAAATAATACAGACAGGTGACTGACTCATGTGGAAATTATGATACACATCAGGCTTACACGTTATGCGTTGCAATACCATAAGTAAATGCAGTATACAGGAGTTTAAAGGTGATTTATAAAAATTATCTAGTAATAACTACAGCTATGTTGTGCTGCAGGAGTCCAGAGCATTGCAGTTTCTTCTCCTGTCATTCTACTTCCACTGCCCAGCTCCTGTCACTCAGGCTAGTACAAAGCAATTCTTCTCCCTTCACTTTGGGGGGGGGTGTGTGTCATATGGGGATGTCACATGCCATCCATGCTTATGTTACATTTTACATGTATCAAATACATTTAATTCCATTTTGTCATTACATGGAACAGACACAGAGAACACAATGTGCAAAGTCCTGCCAGGCCCATGAGCTCTGGGACAAGACGGAGACGAGCTCTGCCCAGTGCCTTCCCTGCACTTGACCTACCCCTCCAGCCTTTATTCCGGCATGTTTGCGAAGCAAACCTCAAAAACAGTGCTGCCTGCCAAAACAAGTGAGTGAGAACAACATAGTCATGATTGCATATGCGCCATCGAATGGGTACTCAAGTTTACTTTAACTATGATCTAAACATGAGTCTTCACAAGACCGTTCCTGAAGATCCTCGCTCTCCTTTAACACTTGATCACAGGTATGAGGAGTTGATGAAGAAGGTGAGAAAAGGAGGTGGGGAGAATGCCATTGCCAGACACACCCAGAGGAACAAGAAGTTGCTGGTGAAGGATCGCCTTGGCCTGCTGTTGGATGATGAGGACTTCCTGGAACTTTCGCCGTTTGCTGGTTTGGGTCTGCCCTACGGAGATATCCCTTCAGCCGGATGCCTAACGGGTTAGAAAAGCCTTTGTTGCTTTTACTATAGCCTACAACCATAACCCTAGCATTACGTTACTATAGCCTACAGCCATAACCCTATAATTATATTGCTATAGCCTACAGCCACAACCCTATCATTCTATAGCCAGACCAGCATGGTGCAGCAGATAGCAGTCTCATAGTGCCTCCAGAGGCAAGGGTTTGATTCTATTTTATATCCAGGTTGTGTCGTTTTCAGTTTTTTATCGCAGGTATCACTGAATGAGTTTAAAGCAACCTATAAAGGGTGTGGGCGCTGCTTCACCCCTGACACCTGTGTGTCCACCTGGGTATCTCGCATCGTGTGATTGTACTGTGCATTCATCCAGGCATAGGCCGGATCAATGGCCTGTGGTGCGTGTTCATCGCCAACGATGCCACCGTGAAGGGCGGCACTGCTTATCCAATCACAGTGAAGAAGCAGCTGCGGGCACAGGAAGTGGCCATCCAGAACCGCCTCCCATGTGTCTACCTGGTCGATTCCGGAGGCGCGTTTTTACCACTACAGGTGAATGCATGGGCACAGTGTTTGGTTCAGTGTACAAGCCATACAAGCCATTATTCCTCCTCCGAATTGTGTAGCTGTGGATTTCTTTAGTTTTTGTTGTCTAGTTCTTTAGTTTTGTTTTGTTTTGTTATTAATTCTAAATTAAGGCTCACTTCAAGACTAACTTGTTCAGAGTTCACCTGAACCCTGCATAACACCCATCCCCCCCCCCCAAAAAAAAACAAAAAAACTAAACGTATGTTGTACGTCTTGCCACTTTATAATTGCTCTCTGTAACTTGGCACTTAGCCAGAGATGTTGTATACTAACAACAGTTAGCCTAGCAATTGAAATGCTTGAAACTTGTTCTGGTGACTTTCTTACTCTATTAACTGCTATGAAAGGTTTCACCTTCTTCTGACAAATGTACTTATTGTAAGTTGCTTTGGATAAAAGCGTCTGCTAAATGTACATGTAAATGCACATACATTTTGATATGTAACGGCTCTAGTTCAGCCGCTGGTTGCTCAAAAGTTTTAAAAAGGTCTTAAGAAGTCTTAAAAAGTCTTTGTACTGCTTCGACTACACTTTAATTAGCCAAAATACCATACTGCCTTGTGGATAGCCATTAGTGGCCAGTTAGCAGTTTTAATTATAGCTTAGTCGGTCACACTATTAGCTAATTGAAATCATTTTAACCTTCTCTGGCCTAGTCGATATGTCGCAGGGACTGGTTGAGTTGTACAATGTAAAACTTGCTATCACCATGCGCGTGTGTGTACTTGTCTACGCGTGCAGTCAGAAATCTTCCCAGACAAGAACCAAGGCGGAAGGACGTTCTACAACGAGGCCATTATGTCTGCAATGAAAATCCCACAGGTAAAATGAAACGGTGCACAACAAATACATCAAGACCTCACAGACAATGTGTGGAGCTGACAAACATTCATCTGGGTGTCAACATAAAACGCTGGGTCTGCTTTCATTAAATAAATCACCACTCACCACACATTTATTTTTATATATATATATATAACAAGGAATGCCAACCAATGAGGGATGCTGGTATGTGTGCTTGCTGCAGGTGGCGGTGGTGTGTGGCTCGTGCACAGCAGGCGGAGCTTATGTCCCCACCATGGCGGAGGAGGCAGTGATGGTGGACCGCATAGGGACCATATTCCTCGGAGGGCCGCCCCTCGTCAAAGCTGCCACCGGAGAGGAAGTGACGCCGGAGGACCTGGGCGGAGCCAAGCTTCACTCTGGGTGGGCGCACGCACGCGACTCGGCCACATGCATAAGAACCCCATGCGTTTCCACGACAACAGTGGAGGGGTCGCTGATGCTCTGTGTTCTTGAGAAAGTATTCGGTGCCGAACCCCCCCAACTGCTTCTGAGAAATACATTTGACACACTTTCATTGCTGTTTTTATTTCATTTTTGGCTAGTAAGTGATATGGATTGGAGCCAGAAACTAGAAATCCGAAACTACCATTGCATTAACCTGTGTTGGGAGCTAACAGGGCTAAAAGGTTACATTTTTCATATTTCATGATTTGAATAAATCATGAAATATTTAAACAACAAGAGCAGTGCCAGTGCAAAATGTTTCGCTTGGCCTCTGGTATTGCTCCTTGCCGCTTTTTCCGGGAGCCTCTCATCCAAACAACTTCACACTTGACACTACACTTCCTTGGGTCCTCAGCAATACAACCGCCAAGTGGGAAGTGGATCAGATGGCTGTTGAGAAAATCAACATACATTCATACATCCATTTACACACACACAGACTCCTTCCATTTTAGTTAGATGTGCAAATGTCTGCAGATGTCACATGAGTACTTTTTGCTTTTATGAAAGTGGCTTAAAGTAAATACAGTTAGGTCGTCATCGATGGATCCCAGAGCCTGTGAGCGTTCAACTGTGTGTGGAACACCTTGCGCTCCCCTGGTCCGAACATGTCCGTGTGTCTGTTTCAGAGTCAGCGGCTGCGTGGACCATTTTGCCAAGCACGAGAAGGAAGCCTTTGAGTGCACGCGAAACATCATATCCACCCTGAACTATGAGCTGCCCCAAGAGGAAGACGAGCAGCGCCGGACAGCCGAAGAGGAGCCTCTGCACGGCTGTGAAGAGTTGCTTCAACTGGCCCCGCTAAATTACAGCCACAGTCTGGACGTCCGCATGGTATCCGATAACACAATTTATATATATTTTTATTTTATGTTTTATTTTTTTTATTTATCGTACAATTTGTCATTCAAGCACGTAGGGCTATTTAAAAGCCCATTGCTATTACGCACGCGCCCAGGACCGAACTCTCCACGTTGACGATGTCGTTTGCCCTTCTAGGTCGTTAGTCGGCTGACAGACGGGAGCAGATTCCAGGAGTTCAAAGCTCGCTACGGCACCACCCTCGTCACTGGTTTCGCCAAGATACACGGGTAAGAGTTGGGCCACATGTAAGTATGCGTCGACCAGATCAGCAAGGTCGGATCAGGTTTTTCCCCGACCGTGCAAAAACTTGATCAAGCGTTTTGTGTGTGTGTGTGTTGATAGCCACCAAGTGGGTATAGTGGCCAGCAACGGAGAGTTCTCCAATGAAGCGTCGCTCAAAGGCAGCCATTTTGTACAGTTGTGTGACCAGAGAGACATCCCCCTCCTCTTCCTCCAGAACACGGTTCCCCGACCGAAGCAAACGCTGGACGTGTCGCAGGTATTGCCTCGCAGGTCAACTTCCAAATGTGAACGTATTGATTATTTTACAATGTCTGTTTGTATTGGTGTTTGGTGTTTTTTTCCATAATCATACATACATGTGTGTTACACATAAGCGAGTCATAATTGAGTTAACCTCGAAAATCATTGCGTGTGTGTGTGTGTGTGTGTGTGTTTTAGGCAGAGGTCAACACCAACTGTCTGAAGGCTCAGAGTTCGATGATGTCAGCAGTGGCATGTGCTTCCGTCCCAAAGATCACTGTTGTGATTGGTGGTTGCCATGGCGTCGACAGCTATGCCATGGTCAGTTTCTAACCGACTTCTTTACCTGGTACTATCGCTGGGCAAAACGGCACCACACATGTCACTCTCATCACTTTCATTGTGGCTTTTAGTCTATAGTTTTATGATTTAGTGTGACTGTGTACATCAAACGAAAATAGTGTAAATTTACAATTTCCGACATTATTTTTGTGAGTTATTGATGACATTGGGAATTTTGGGAAATTTGTGGGATTCCAAAGATAAACAATCATGATTGCGTAAAGGTTTTGTATTCTCAGTATTGTAGGTTTAATTACCAAAGGGAACTCGTTATTTAAACAAAAAGGTTGAGGAATATATTTAAGATCGATAAATATGCTAATTGGTTGTGAGGAGGTCAGATGAACTAGTAGGCACCCTATTTTATTTAATATCTATTCATCATCATTCATCATTCATTCATTATCTATTCATCACACATATTTACCCACCTGCAGTTTAGCTGCATATTATCAGTGGATGCCCTCCACCTAAGAGTGCTCGTAGTCATCCAGTTCTTGCGTCCTGTCATTCATGACCAGTGCGGGCGATCCTTCGACCCCAACTTCTTGTTCCTGTGGCCCAACGCCAGAGTCTCTGTGATCGCTCCGGGCCACGGGGGCTCTCTGCTGCCCCCTGGTGGCGAGGATTGGGAGGCGGAGGAGGAGAAGGTGAACAGGAAGCTGGAGGAGGAGAGCTCCGCGTTCTTCTCCTCTGGCCGGCTCTGGGACGATGGAGTCATTCTCCCTCAGGACACCAGGAAGGTACGTTTGGTCCTGCTCCCGGTTGTTTTGGTTTCCACCAGCACTGTATGGTCTTGTTTCACCCTTCGACTGTCAGCAATGTAGTTTTTCCTAGCAATGTTATTTTTCCTAGGATGGTGAAGGCTTCGCATGAATAATGAATGACAATGTGACCACACACAACTCCTAGCTTACCTTATGCCTAAACTTAACCACATATAACCCAATACCTAAACATCTCTAACCTGATACCTAAACATCACCATCTTGAAACTAATAACCAAACGTGACCATCAGACTGGTGCTGTGGTGTTCTCCAGTTAATTGCTAAAATGAACGACCTATACCTTCTGTAATTTGTAGTGTGGATAACATAAAATATAGTGGGGTGTGTGGTGGGAAGCGATCTTGGCTTTCCCACACCAAAATCCGACAACCTATCCACTGCGTCAACATTGGATTTAACTTTTCTGTTAGCTAGGTGACGTGTGTTGTCACGTTTTCATACATTTTGAATGTGATGCCTTCGCCATCGTCGGACAGTCACTACACTATCACCGTGTCAGAAGGGGGCTTGAAGAGGACGCCATTGAGGATCCCCAACAAGCCGGCCACGTCTGCTCAATGCCGGGGGCCATTCTTGTCCTCTGTCCTTCTGTGGCTAGATTGTGGTCAACCAGTGGTACTTGAAAAGTTTGCTCTCTTGCTGCTGGCTTGAGGCTGCGTAGACTTGTTTGTTACATTCAGGGTTTTTAAGTGTTCTGCCTTTGTGTGGGACAAGCAAAATGGGTTCCCCACTTCCAGGAAATTCAGGATTCAAATTAGCGGCGGTATCTTTCAGTTCTTTTAACAGGAAATGACTGTGAGGCATTTCCACTTTCCCACATCGTTCTTTATGTCTAGGATATAATTGGTTGCCCCTGGTGCAGCCATTTCACAACAGAAAAATACATGATGTTGTATTTTATACTGTGTTATGTCCTTGCACATCATTACCTAACAACTTGGGATGTCAGTTCTCTTTACAGAACGCTTTTAACAATCACCTCTCATGGTGTTTTCCCTACCTTGTGTTTAGGTACTCCGAGACTGTCTGGACATCATCAGACAACAGCAATATCAGCTCTCCACAGAGAAGCAACAGGCGCCTTTGCTGAGGATCTAGCATATCCCTCTAGCCACCAGTGCTGCACTTGGAATACTTTATTCACGGAAACCACAACAACAGCCCATCCCAGTGTATATTGAGTATATGAGTAGATGCACTGTACTGAGTATATACCACAGCTGGCCAGTCACTACCTCTCACATGGCTGTTTCCACCTCCAAGAAATGCCTTGTCCAACGGACAGTAGATTTTTTTTTCCGCATGAAAAATGTTTTTGGATCAAAAATGACAAAATGACAGATGAGTTAAAAACAATTTGGTGTAGATCAAAATGTTGTGAATTTTGTGTTTCTTTATAGACGATTCTTAGGGTTGATATTTGTATGCCTTGAAATAATTTAATAACACATACTGTGAATGAGCAATGAAATGTAAATGTAGTTTTTATTTGTATAAAACTGAAATGTAAATATATTTCAGATTAAACAATGTATGATACAATGTATGTGTAATAGAACATTATTCAACAAATATACAGGTACCATTTTAATACCAATCACTAAGTTCAGCTATGCAACACTTAACCATTGAAGCCATCTCATTCATTTAGTCAATTAAAAGTTTGCTGTCTCTTACTTCAATTTATATAAAAAAAAAACCAATAGCTTACAGGCTAGGCCAGTCATGATATGATTATAGCATCAGCATATACTCATCCCGAGTTTAACACAATAGTCAAGGCTAACCTTAAATGTGCTTTAGGTAAGATTTAAGAGCTAGAATTGGAGTGTGATTTGTTATAAATACCATAGCCATCCATAAGTTATTAGTGAGTAAAATGCTCTGAAAAATATCTGTTCATGTTGGCATTGCGCCTGCCTCTGTATAAGACATTTAAGGGCATCTTAATTGTCATCTTTTTCCTGATTTTCCTGATCTTGCTCTCTTTACAACTCAAATCTTACCTACAGCACCCTTAAAGGAAAACGCCACCGTTCTTCCCTACTGAACTAGGTTCTTCCCTGATCTTAGACGAGTTGATACATACCTCTCTCGCCTGACCTGGGAGCACTTCGACGTCGGCGCAGTAATCCCCTGTTACTTCCATCAATAGAACCAACGACTACAGGTAGTGCAGGCGACAGCGTGCTATTGGTTCTATTGACGGAAGTAACAGGGGATTACTGCGCCGACGTTGAAGTGCTCCCAGGTGTTATTCCGCCATACATTATAGTTATCCTTTTTATCCGCTTAGAAAATTGGCATGTTTCATTTTGTGTAACCATACTTGGGTCGTGTAACTACTCACGTAACCGTATTTAAATAGGGAAAACGTGGAAGTGCTTGGTCGCTTCTAACTTCACCCCCGTTTGGATCCTAAGGAATATACTGGGCCAAGCTACATGCTACCAAAGTAGCGCTGCGCGCCAGAGCGATTGAGTGCATGCACGAAGGCGAGAGAGGTATGTATCAACTCGTCTAAGATCAGGGAAGAACATAGTTCAGTAGGGAAGAACGGTGGTGTTTTCCTTTAAGGTAATATCCTTAATTGATTATATTTGGCCTGACCTGGTGCCACGAAAGGCATACACTGTGTCATTACCCTAAAATGTACACCTAGTACATGTGGTAAATCATGGTGAATGAAAATGCACTACCTTGCTGATGCATTGCTAACACTAGCACTTTACTAGCACTTGGCACGAGCAACCAAATGGCCAAACATCCATTTTAAAAAGGTAGCAGTATCAATGCAGTGACACTTTCCTCACCTCCGTCAAGGGTAGGGGTGCGGTCGACGGGTGTGCAGTAGTTCAGGGGGACCGGGGCTTGTATGTGCCATGTAAGGTGACAGGGATGATGGTGTTGACAGAAGCCCTGGCCAGCTCTGTCATCTGCCCGGCATCCAGCACCAACAAGAAACTTGGTCTCTCCGCACCTGGCTTCACCACAATGCTCAGCAACACACCTGGAAACATGAACAGCATGGGGATTAGAGTGTGTGCATGTGTGTGTGTGTGTGTGTGTGTGTGTGTGTGTGTGTGTGTGTGTGTGTGTGTGTGTGTGTGTGTGTGTGTGTGTGTGTGTGAGAGAGAGAGAGAGAGAGAGAGAGAGAGAGAGAGAGAGAGAGAGAGAGAATTTAGACAGGTGATGAGAGTGTGTGTGTGTGCGAGAGAGAGAATTTAGACAGGTGACTGTATTTGTGTGTGTGTGTGTCTGTGTGTGTGTGTGTGTGTG